>JAQQBS010000003.1:8184531-8218237 GCA_030347275.1 Microctonus aethiopoides | reverse complement strand
AAAAAACAAAAAAGTGAAAAAAAAAAATTTTTTGACTTTTTGTGCAAACGAGCAAATTATTATTATAATTTCTATCTTTTTTCCCCTCTTTTCTTCATCTCTTTCTCCATTTCTATCTTTCTTCTCTCAGGCGATAAACGTGACTATAAATGGGAGTTATTAAGGATTAACACAGAAATTATCATTACATTGTTGTATGAATTACCGCACTATCCTTTTATCCCAAATTTTTTTTTTTTATTTTCTGTTCCCTCCTATTTCATCCTTTATCTTCATATACATATGTATTATCCTTATTATTTTTTTTTCGTTTTCCTCTCTATTAACGTCAATATTTTATTTTACTTTATTTCATTTTATTATACTTATATATTTCCGTTTAAATTGCAAAATAGTCCTGCTTCCCTTTTACTCTTCCTATATCATATAATTTACCATAATTTGCTATAATCTCAAATCGACTACTTTTATTCACCCTCTTCCATGTTTCCTCGATTTTTTGACTTTTCCTTCATTGGTTCATTTCAATCTCAACAATATTCACCTTGCGCCTTTTATTCATTCTCCCCCTTCCTCAATATTCCTCATTCGTTCTCAACTCCTCTTATCTATTTTTCAATGAAATGACTTCATATCCTCAACATTTCATCTCCTGCCAATCCCTTGAACTCTTCAACCCCTTTCACACACATACACATATACACCCTCTATAACTCTGTATCTATCTGCCTTTATATATATTCTCCCAAAGATGGTAGTGATGATTTTTTTTTTATATATAAATATATATATTAATTATTATTATTAATATTATTATTATATCATGTCAATTTTTATTGAATGTATTATTTTTTATTCTTGTGGTCAAAACGTTTATCACACACACGCGATACATTTATTATTACGATGATTATAAATAGCTATTAAGATCAAATATACGACGATTCGTAAAAAAAAAAAAAAAAAAAAATTTTTGTTTATTAATTCATAAATCATTAATTTTTCCTATCAAATATCAAAAAGTATTTTTCATACTACACTCCTCATTATTTCAATACAAATTATCAAATTTATTAAAAAAAAAAATATATATATATATACAAAAAATTATTATCTAGTAAATATAATTATTATTTCTATAATTATTACAATTTTTTTTTTTTCATATTTACATCACGTAAGTATATTATATTCTATTAAATACTGTATACATAGACATAAATATGAAAGGTTGTATTACTAATGAGATATTTCGTGCTTCAATTTTCGCATAGTGAAAATTCAACCGCAAACATATACATATTTATATACACCCACACACATACACACAGGGGAATAATAATATATACAACTACTTCCCTCAACCTAGTGGTTAATATGTCGTGCACACACAATGGAATATAATCGCGCGATAGCATTTTCCCCACCCCTTTTCATACATTTAAATATATATATACATATATATATACACATATATATATATATATAAACTTTAACTCGCTTTCTCTGTCCTTTTAATAACCAACCGCGATTCGTTAGTCGTTCGCTTTGGAGCTTGTGAAGGTGGCATGAGTAGATTGTTATATAGAATTTTCTCTACCAACCTCTGTCTCTTTGTTATGTATATACATTATACATATATATGTATAAATATTAATATATATATACATATTGAGGCAAGAGACAGAAGGTTTACGTGGGTAGTGTCGGTGGCAATGTCCGGAGGTGGAGGAAAATTGAACACGACTAGTTGGTGAGAAGCGATACACCGATAGCAGTAACCTGACCACCAGAGGGAAGTTTGGTCGACCATAACGGATGTACGGTATACGGCGGTTGGTTCGAGTTACGCGCAAAGCACCCACTACCATATATACGAATTTGACCTGTACAGAGAGCAAAGTATAACGCTGGAGGTAGAGGAAGATATGTAGAGCTTTTGGTGACCTTTGAAGAAAATTATCGGTTGGATCCGGGTTGAGAATTAAAATAGAAATGGTGCTGTAAAATATTTTGAAAGTGATTGTTAGAATGATATAAGAACACGAAAGTGTATGGGGAAAAATGACGATAAATAAAAAAAATGAAGGAGAGTAAAGAAAATGAATGAAGGATTCAAATAATTCATTATTTTTTTACCAATTTCTCTTTCTTTCTTTTGCCTTTTTTTTTTTTTCATTTTATTTCGAACCGAAAACCACCCAAGCCAATTTATCCTGGGGTATTGAGTTATGCATCCCGCTAATTGCACTAACAGGGTTCTATACTCCTCTTTTCTCTATTGCATGAGGGGTAACTTTCACGATTCTTCATAAAGAAGTAGAAAAGCTCATACTGAGAAAGAGAAAAGTTGTATGTGAGGCGATCACTCCCCTTGCGAAAAAAAGAACAAAATTCTTTTCTCTCCTCCACAGTGTGTAAAAACTTTCAATATATATCGACTTGCTATAATTCGTACACGGTATACGAAATATTTTTTTTTTTCCTTCTCTTTCACTTAATATAATCCCGCCTCGTTTGCTGGTATTCACAAATTTCCTCGCTAGTAAATTGCTATAACTAACATTGCAAAAGAACATACAAGAGCGCACTCGCGTTTACTTTAGCAACACACACACACACACACATAAAATATTTGAAGCAAACGAATTGGATGGCAGACAAGTTAGTCATGACTGCTTCATTGTATTTTTAAAAATATACCTTTCATTCTATCTTCTCTTCATTAACTTTATTTGTTTAAACAAATAAATATAACTGAGCACATATTGACATATTTGAAATATATATTTACAATAAAGTAAAACACAAAATGGATATTTTATCCCAGAGCATAGTTAATATATGATAATCACAATAATGGTGAAACGAGGATTGAATAAAGTTGAAGCGAACAGATTGCTTGAGGAAGCTACTTTAGAATAAGTGGAGAGAGAGTGTAAAGTATATGTATAGTGTGTGTGTGTGGTGTGGCGCGCTGAGCTGTATCGATGTCCGGGGTTTACCGCCGTTGGCGAGGCAAGTAGTGAGAGAACATATACAGTCGGACAAGAATATTCTGCGCCCACAACGTTGGATCATAATCAGCTACCAAGTGTTGCTTTTTTTTTTTCCCTCATTGACACTTTTGTATATAAATAATAATGAAGAAGGTTCGAGTTATAATATTAGATCATTAACCTTATGGTCGATTCGTAAAATATCTATATGCATGTGTATGTGTAATGTGTATGTACAATAATTAATTATTATACATGATGATAAAAAATGTAAAACGTGTGTGTGGATGAAGATACGAATTTTTTATTTTACTTTAGATTGTTTTTTTTTTTTTCACTACTGTTGGCTTCTTTGTGTATACAGAGTTGTGGCATTGCCGCCGGTTGCCCTTTGATGCCAATTGCGAAGTTCATGCCACTTGTACACTCGACAAGGCAAACATTGTTGAGAGGTGAAAACCAACGATACCTGTAGATGATTATTGTTTCGTTGTGGATTTTAAGAATTTATTATCAATATTTTATTTTATATTTATTCATGTTTAATATTTGGTGAAAAAATATTTAGTAATCGGTATAATGATTATTATTTATTATTAATGATAATTTTGTTTACTGTTGGAAGTCTTGTAATTTATTTTTTTTTTTTAATATTTTTTAGATATAAAAAATCGGATAAATGCTTCTGATAAATTTACTCAAGTTTGATTACTGCGATTTGAAATAAACTGTGTTTGAGAAATACATTAGTGAAATTACTTGACTTTTTTTTTGTGTTGGCTGTTGTGTAAAGTGAAGAGTAAAAGATGATTATTTTTTCGTGGAATTCATTGATGGAGGTAAAAATAAATAAATAATATAATCCGGATTATTTCAATGCTTTCATAACATACGAATACATTTATGTACTCGATGGAATATAAACAGACTGGAATGTTGTTACTATTCCATGTATGTAAATCCTGTATACTTATATTTAAAGTTTCATCTGTTGGATTTTAGTCAAATTTTGAATAATTAATATTAAATCAATATTGTATGAAAGGTATTATAAATATTAAGTAATAACGAAAACAAATCCACAGTGTGGTTTTGCAGTATTATTAATGCACGTTCTGTAAAATCCATTGAAGTATTACAGTAATGCATTCATCCAATGCAAGTGATGCTACTCGGTTTGTTATAAATATTTGTGTGCTTAAATTCTTCATTATATTTAAGAAGAAGAATATTATATATATTATTAATAATTATGAAATAATGAATGAAATTTAATGAATAATATGAGCATAAAGTGATGTTTCGACCCAAATAAAATATTCATTAACTTCATAAATACCAAGTGAATTAATAATTTAACATTTTATTAGTTTAAAGTTCTTAAAAGTAAAGCAATGTTAACAAACTAAACAAATAAATTTAATATCAGTAATTATATTTTTTTATTAAAAGTATAAGAGAAGAAATAAAATAATTCACATCTTATGAACTGATAATTAAAATGATAAATAATATATTATTATATTAAAATAAATTTTTAAACAAGTTGAAAGTATAAATTAGTCGAATAAAAATTAATTAATTAATTAATACGTGATATTGAATAATTGATAATGTCTATTTAACAATATGATTATTACTAATTTTATTGTGTTAATTTCACACTATAATTGGACAACTATTAACTTTAATCAGTGTGATCGATAAGACTGTCTGCTAGATAACATTATTTATTTATTTTTACTATCCATCGTGAGATGAAAAAAAAAAAAAACGTGTCCGAATCGTACGAATTTTTTTCTTCTTTATTAAAATTATAAACAGATGAGGTTGAAGATTATTAAGTTAATAATTAGATCAAAAGCCGAGTTACCTCAGAAATGGAAAATCTTTATTAATTAATAATAAATTTATTGATTCATAATTTAAAATAATATAATTGAGCAAAAGAAATTTATACAATTGATAAATATTTTATTAAACTTTAAGTAAAATTAATTATTAATTATCTCACCATTTCTCAAATGAAAAATTCATTTCTCTAAATTTCATAGCTTTATAATTCATGAATATTTAATGTCAACACTTCAAATTAATTCCACTGATATATAAAAATATTTTATAAAATTAATTTTGAATGTTATCAATAAAATTATTTACCATGAACGAACTTGAATGAAAGTTTTGTTTGCATTTACGAATATGAAATGTTTATGGAATATGAGACAAGTATTCAAACGAAAATTGTCCAATCTGTTGGAACCTATATCCTCTCACACACTTTGTCAATATCCAAAAGTAAAAAAAGAAAATAAGGGACGGACCTTCAAACCACATTACATCCACTCTCACGTATACAATATACACATATATTTTTTTTTACTGGCTGCTGTTTTTTATTCTCTATTGCCCTGCCAACACCCTTTGGCTTTTGACACGATCGCGCGAAAATCCGAATTTTCTTTGCTCATTCTTTTTTATAACCATAAAAGCAACTGCACCTTATACTGTTGTATGCTTCTCTTCCTTCCGCTATAAAATCCATCCTCTTTTGTGCAAAACCTCTATACACATACTCATTCCGTCACAAAATACTTCAATACAGATATACTTTACTATCTTTATTGTAAAAATTATGAAATTTATAAATAAAAAATTATTAATTTATATTTTCACATTAAAAAAAAAACAATTCTATAAGTCCAATAATAATTTATTATTCATAATTGTACGTAATTTGAGAAGCACTACTACAAATATATTATTATCAATTACCTAAAGGTATAAAAGATTCAAATTGAATAATAAAAAGAAAAAAAAAATAATAATAAAATAAATCTTCAATATATGTATATATTTGTACATATCTTTGTGTGTATATGTCTGAAGAAAAATGGATTTTTATCGGTGCAGGGCTGACGTCAGCTGGGGCTTTACAACTCACCTTACCCGGACAAATTCACGACAGATTTGTTTTTTTTTATATTCACTCCTGATGTTTTCATATCTTTTTATTTCATTGTAAAAATTTTTTCACTCGTTGCTATTTATTATTTACTCTTATTCTTCAACTATCCTTAAAATATTCACAGAATTTTCATAATATTAAATAATATAATTTGATAATCCCCAAATAAAAAATATCACCCAACATAAACTTACACCAATAAATAAAAAAATAATAATAAACACATTCCTTTTTCGTGCGTTAGAATGTCATAAATGTGAAATACACTCACTGCCAGAGCACTCGCTTCAAGAGAATATTGTTTTCCTCCAATATATACACATACATAGCTATACAAACATACCGTTCACATAAACAATATAAGTATAAAAAAAAAAAAAAATTGCAAGTGTGAGAGTTGTGCTGCGAAAAAATAATTCGTCACAAAATAATGGGATACAAAATGCTGGTTGAACGCTTGTATACTTTTCCGTTGTGTATATGTGCGAACATGTATATTTATTTACACATATATATTATACCCTTGTGTGTGATTTATTGGTCCTTCGTGTGTCGCATTGGGGTGGAGTATATGTGATCCACCCTGGCACTCGCCATTTCAGTCTGCATCGTTCCATCAGCGCACTTCTCTGTGTATGCATAAATAATACCGTTCACTCGCTAGCTTTTCCCTCGCTATCACACTCTCTTTCTCATTCATTCTCTCTATCTCACAGCCTCTCTATATCGTTGGTGAGAGCAATACAGCTATCACTGAAAGTGGCGCATATCATTCTATATCTTCTCCTATCTTTCTTGCTTTATGTACATTCGCATATCACCAATGGAAATTTGTATCCCCTTTTAACATGATCGACAAAATAGTTGTGTGCTCTCTTTATGCATATATGTATATATGTATTATTTATTGTCATATGTGATGTATCATACAATGTGTAGGAATTGTGACAGATATCACAGTGTCACAATATATTATTATTTATAAACACTTCACGTATGTCTATAATTTTTTTTTTTTTTTTTTCTATTTTTGATGCATTGTCTTTGATGTATTTCTCAACAAGTTTCTACGTGTTGATAAAATATTTGATTGTATATATGTATATATTAGTATATAATATATATATATTTAGTGAGTGGCAAAATAGGAATTTGTGGAGCTGTCATTATTGGTGAAAAATTCACTGTCGCTCACGAAGACAAATAAGAAAGTTTGAGAAAAATATTTTCTACTTAAATATAAAAATAAAATTTATCGACTGTTTTATAATTTTTAAACGACATTGATATAATTTAATTTATCAAATTTATTCTCTCTAATAAATTTTGTATTTAATTAACGATACGGAAAGAGTGAGAATTTTATTTTTGATTATTGTCAATATATAAAATAATAAACTTTCGCCTGAGATGAAGTTTGTTAAATAATATTTATAGATTTGTATATTTGTGTATGATCGTTGTATAATATTAGTCAGTATTATTTATTTATACACAATCAAAAATATCCACCAGAAATTTCAAACTGTTAATTGACAATTTAACTCGAAAATACATATACAAAACTGTCACGTTGCCAATGTAATTCTACCGAGTAGTTTAATTGCCAACGATAAATATATGAATATACATTACAATATATATACACACACACACACACACACACACATTTATAGATATGTATACAGTTAGATATTTGCGTTTATATGTACATGTATAACTAACCATTGTACATAAAATTCACATTTGTGAAAATTCAACTCGTACGTTGGCCGCAAATATTCCCATGCATTTACATAGCCCGGGTGACCGTAAATCCTCAAGATCGTTCAATTTAAAAAAGTATATATACACACACAGACTTCAAAATATATAGATATATGTATACATATATAAATGTATGTATGGTGGGAAGCGAAAGAGGAATGAGTTTAAAAAAAAATCTGTAAGCTCTAAATTACTTCCTGGAATAAAAATGAAAATAACAAAAGAACCGTGGACTATATATTTATGTACTTTCGTTGCATACTCAAGGGACGTTACTGTCCCGTTTTACGAGAAAGAGAGAGAGAGAGAGAGAGGAAGAAACAGATAGTTAGATAGAAAAAGTGAGATGGTTGTTACATGTATACGTATATAAGATATACATTCTGACCGTCCATTTCATTTCGTTGCACCAGCTCTCTCTTGCTCTCTATTTCTCCATACTAAACGTTGTTTTTGGTGAATGTCACGACTTTCAGGATAGGCTATTGCAACATTGTAGCAGCTCGTTCATTTATTTTTCATTATTTATTTTAATTCATTTTTTTTTTTTAACCCATCAGTTTTATCCTATTTTTTTTTTTCTTAATATCTTTTTCTCTTCAGATAATATTTTTTTTTCATTCTACATTTTTCATTGCACAATGTTTTTCTCCGCTATTATACTACACCGTATATACTGGGTATAGATATACATATAAATACTGCATTTATATACATATACATTTTTTTTTTCTATTTTATTTCTACTTCGCTAACGTTTCGCGCATCTTGCACGCTTGTGCCTGCTACTTGCCACCCATTGAGCGTTGAAAAGTCGCTAAGCGAGTCCTCGCGCACGAGTGCCGCAGTAACTAAACTCAAGTCTTGCCCAATATAAATACATATATACTCTAAACATATATGTATATACATGCGCGTTTATATAAGGGGGAAAATACAATACTGAACACCTTTGCTAGACACACAAAACGCCGAGAGGTTGAAATAAAATAGAATAGAAGATGAATACACGTAGATAGGTATTGGTAAATCTATGTTAGCTTTGTGTGTATTAGTTTATGTATATATAGATTGTATGGATGATGGAGCAAAGCCCGGCGCTTGTGCTCAGGAGCTTCTACTACTAGAAGCACCCCAACGTAAAGCACGTACGAATAGGTGCGCGCGTAATCGGTAATCGATATTGAATTCTCCATGGAACAACGATAGTCATTACTACTACGTAGGTATAAACGTTCCCTTCGTCCCAGGATTCTGGCCCGTCGACGCCCGGAACCCACTTCGCTGGAATGCGATTAGGGTATATATGAGGAGCTTGGAGATCGTGGCGCGCACGCGTTTCAATCTGATATTGTGTACAAAGTTATATTATATTCATTTGAGATATTGAAATATATGAAATGTGATATATGTAGTTTAAAATATTTATCTGATGGGTGAATTATTATTTTATTATTATGGGGATTATTAATTATGATTAGTGAAAATAAACGTTGGGGAATTTTATTGTTGGTTATTTTTAATGGATTAAATTTGGATATTAATTATTATCAATAAATAGTACTGTTGAATTTAATAGAATGGAAATTTATTGTATTTGGACAGACTCTATTGCTTATATTTTTATGCATATGTATAATGCTTGATTTAATATATTTAACAAATTAATTTATATTTATTATTAAATTACAATTTTTTATTTGTATATATTTTTAATATATCAAACAAATTAATTTATATTTAATATTAAATTACAATTGTTTATTTGTATATATTTGTAATGTATCAAACAAATTAATTTATATCTAATATTAATATACAATTGTTTATTTGTACATATTATTAATATATCAAACAAATTAATTCATATTTAATATTAAATTATAATTGTTTCTTTGTATATATTTGTAATATATCAAACAAATTAATTTATATCTAATATTAAATTACAATTGTTTATTTATATATTTTTGTAACATATCAAATAAATTAATTTATATTTAATATTAAATTACAATTGTTTATTTGTATATATTATTAATATATCAAACAAATTAATTCATATTTAATATTAAATTATAATTGTTTATTTCTATATTTTTGTAATATATCAAACAAATTAATTTAAATATTTAATATTAAATTACTATTGTTTATTCATATCATCCAAAATATTATGACGTACAAAAACAGATCATAATTATGAATTAAATATAATTTTTAAAATAATAATTCTGCTCTGAATAAAATATGAAAAAAAAAAAAAAAATTTCATTTCAATTTTTTTATATTTTTACCCCAATAATTATTATGAAATTTATCATCAATATTTTATAATACTACTCCAATTAAATATTAATAAATTCTGATGGACGAAAATGCGAGAATATTCGGTTGACATTAATTGGATATAATAATTATTATTTAAATATAAAAAAATCACCCATGCTTGTATCAATTAATTAATCCTACAGAGAGAGGAGTAATTATGATTTCTCTGAGGATATATTCAAGATTGGAGAATATACCTACATTCGCTTTGAGAGATGATAACTTCATCGATCGAATATCACTCGCGTGAGAGATATTCTAAATGCGCATATTACTCGTGTTGCAGTTCTGATTCATGCTGAATATCTAGATATTCACTAGCATATACTCCTACCTACCTACCTACATATATATAATATGCGTGGTGGAATGATCATCATTATCTCGCGGGACGGTGACAAATGGATTTGTGTATGTGTCCAAATGGATCGCACACTTTATGTCCGTTTCTCTTACATATACACACACAAGCATATCAAAGTGGCCAATTAATTTTAAACACCCATAATTATCCAGTAAATTACACAAATTTATTCAACCAACGCGCACATAAACATATGCTCATACCTCTGTATACATAAATACATAAACAAATTAAAAATCCTTCAATTTTATTCTCTTAATTAATTTCTATATTTTTTTTTTCTCCAATATTTTTTATTATTTTTTATTCCGTTGTCTGATAATTAATTCACCCCCCTCCCTCTCTTAGATATTTATTTTTAATTTAAAACTCTAATTGAGATCTGAATAAATTAATCAAATTTAATATTAAATAAAATAATAAAAATAAAATTTTTTTTTCAAATTATGTTTAATATATTTAAATATTAATTTAATTATGGTGGAATATATTAATGAATTTCAAAGCACTGTTATCGATATAATGAAGTTTAGGGCAATACGTGTAGAATACATATACACATATGTCTCTTTGTGTTTATGTATACACATAGATGGAATAAATATACAAACGTGTTTAAATTACGATGAGGAAGAAGATTATATACACATACATATCTGTATAAGTGTATGGGTATATTTGGTCGCGCGTATAATCGATAATCGATATTGAATATATATCCCACTGAACAACGATCATCGTTAACCAGTCAGCAGAATTGGTAACCGACGAAACCACGAAGCGCTTAGAATATTCGAAAGCTCTGCAATAGATTGTGTATATATACATAGGAGAAAGTGTGGTTATACTGATAGATATACGACTAGGTAAATGTCACAAATTTTAAAGAGACACCAAAAGTTTTGTGCATATATCATTATTGATATAAAATAAATCTTTATATAATATTATTTAATTTATTTAATTTATTTAATTTATTTAATTTATTTAATTTATTTATGTCTGATATAAAATTGCGATGAGATATTTTGTGTATTTGAAGAACGTTTATTACACTTTCAAAATGAATGCACAGTGTAAATATATTCAATTCTCATTCATCTGTGAATATGTGCAATAATATTTACCTGATTGTCGTTGAATTGTTTGAATATGAATCGACAGAAATTTACATGAGTTTACATTAAATTCAACTGCATGAACAGAAATAGATTTAGTGTGCATATGTATATAAAATTTTCAGTAAATATTTCTAACCAACGAAAAGTTTTATAGTAATATTATAAAATAAGATAATATTGTTTTATTTAATTAAATATTTATTTCAAATATGTAATAAAATAAACCAGACAGATATGCGAATATTTAAGCAATTAAATATTCTCAACTTGAGCTATAAAATTTATCACAATTTATATATATCTACATATATTTATATAATATAAAAATTTAAAACCACTAAAAATCCTCGAATATTTCCTGCTCATAATTAAACCATCTAAAAGTGTTTAAATATTCTCCTTCCTATTTACAACCGCAAAATAAATCCAAATTAAATTAAATAAAAAAAAATTCATACAAAAATTTAATAAAAGCAAAAACAAAATCTCCAATAAACCCACTTTAATATCTTATCTTTATCCCATATTATCTCCTCAACTCACCTCAAAATTCACATAGATAATTTACGAAACGTGCTTTCATGTCATTGGTAAACGAACTAACTTTTGGCAGTCGCAATGCGCAGTGTGGCGCGTATACATCTACATGACACACGTCTACATACCCATCATATATACAGTATATTACAAATATGAATGCATATGTATAGTGCATACATAATACATACATATAAAGCAATAGAGAGATCAGTATAGGTAACTTCAATGTATGACCAAAACGCGATATCATGAAAGGCGAATTGAAAATGCATGAGATACAAATGAAATAGTCTGGTCAGTGCATATCTACTACATAAATGTGTATACATGTATGTATATACATATAGTAAATACAGTTAGGAAGTAGTAAAGGTGGTTGAAGTGTGTATTGGTGAAGGATCAACACAAGAGAATATCTACTATCTAACTATACATGCCACTATACCACACCATCATGGCTATCCTCTTGATAAAGAGATTAAGGACGAGCACAGTGCAACAGGTATATCGATAACGTAAATTCAACAGTGATGTCTCATCTATATCCTATAACGTGTCTGAACGTATTATACTACTACTACTACTACTGCCACTGCCACTGTTACTGCAGATTATCACTGCACTATTATTTAACAATAGAATTTAATATAAATCTATCATTTTCTTAGTTTCAATTAATGATGGTTTAATTTCTTTATTTTATTTTTCTATCTATCTGTTTAATCTTTTTCTTTTTTTGTTAGTTTATTTCACTCGCTTGTGCGCGACATTAGAATTCGCAATGTGACAAGTTCACCTCCGGCTATAAAGTAAACCCCTGGGTGAGTACAACGGGAAAAGAGCGGGATCGTTGACGCTTGGCGCAAAACCCCGTGACCTTAAACGAGGATAAATTGTTCGTTGCTCGACGAGCGTGCGCATACACACATTGGAATTTCTACTGACTTTTGAATATATATATATGTATATATATATACCTATGTAAAGTATATTTATATGTATGCATAGGATAAATTTATATTGGTGTTGAGCCTACATTGAAAAATTTTTCCTCGAGCATATCACGGTGAATAATATTTTCTTCAACGTGTCTCGTATATAGCTCAAGATATCAAAATATTTAACGAGAATTATGATTGAATCAGTGGAGCTTATGCTTCAGCAATTGCAATTCAACATATTCACGATGAAATATAATATTTATATTTAATATAGGTTAGTTTATATAAATATATATACGCGTGGATCGTGTGATCTTTGCTGGATTATATAAATATAAACAACGCGATATGTACGTTGGAGGAAATGTAAAAGAAAAATTCTATGCATCTGTGAGTGAATATGATTCTTGATGTCACAAGAATAAATTCACATATTTATCGTTATGTTTACATTTAAAATATACCAATGAGGGAATTATTTTTTCTAGTGATAATATAAAATATATAAAATATATATATTTATTTATTTGTTTATCGTTGATGGATGTATAAGTATATCATGATTGCAAAGCGTGATATATAATGATAGAGATGATGATGATGAAGAAAGTTTTAATGTAGAAGCTTTTGATGGATAACTTATTGCAAAAGACATGGTTGGAAAAAAGAAAAAAATTAATATTTTATTTATATAAAAGCTACTGTATTCTGTGATGTGTGTGTCTGTGTGTATGTGATAGATTGCAAACGATTGATCATTTGCTGAGGATACGTCTCACTTGTCGATATGCTATGAAGATACGGTTCTGAGAGTGTTCCAATTGCGATTGGGTGGCGAAAAGAAAATCAAAGAGAAAATCTTTCAGAGATATTTCTAATAACTGTTGGGAAATACAAATGTATATGTGTAGTGCTTGTGTGTTTGTGTGAGTGTGATTGTATATAGGTATGTGTTTGTGTAAGTATATGGTTGGAAAAAGACGATTGAAAAGTTTTCTATTCTCATGGCTGTGACTTTATGTACCGCAAAAAAGAAAAATTGTGATTTTTCAATTTTATTGGCTCGATTGAAGTGTCACAACTAATAAAACCCATTTTTAAAATTTATTTATATTTTTTTTGCTTTCATCATTTATTATTAAATTAAATTATTTAACTAACAATGAGAGAGAATTATTTGATATATTTATAAAAATTTATTAAATGGTGCTGATTAGTTAAAGTTTTTAAGAGGATGAAATAAATTTCATTCTTTATTTTTAGTCTTTAAAGTGAGCAGAGGGTTGACAAGATTTAATTTTTTTCATTATTTTTTTTTTTTGTTTTTAAGTAACTTTGTGTACTTGGTCATATGTACTGTGTATATATGTATATATGTACATGTGAAACTGAAGGAAGAGTTTTAATACCACCTGGTTTTCTTCCTTTCACACTAGCACTTTCAGTCACTCACTTTCTTCCTTCTTCTACTTCCAATAATTCCAAATCACTTGGAACTTTTTTTTTTTCTCTCCAAACCACCCTCTGGCGTACTTTGAAATCGATTTATACTTATTTTATTGCATTCTCAACTAAATGAAGAACGATAAAAATACAGCCATCTGGTGACCGAGCTTTTTTCTTTCTTCCACAATATAACTACACTACACAACGATTTACATCATCACATATGACATAAACTTAAATTACTTACGAGTATATACATTTATTTTTAAAACATTAAATTACTTCATACATGTATTAATATTATATTGGTACTGCAATGTGCCATTCCAATATTTTATTTCCCCCTATTCAATAATTTATCTCTCATATATTAATCTAAAAAAAAAAAAATGCATTCCCCTATTACATAAATCGTTCACATAAATATTAAAATAAATACCTAAAATAAAATAATCATAACGAAAAAAAAAAAAATATTTCAATCACAAAATTTAATTCAATTCAATTCAATTTCAAATGTTAAAATACTATAAATAAATTCACATTAATATATACATATACCTATAGCCTATAATAATATTTCAATAATCCTAATGGAAAGCTTTGACATCTCATTTTTCAATCGAGCCAGCACAATTGAACTTTTGCGTATATGTCTTCCATACCAAATAAAATCTATTTTTCTCTTTCTTTATTTATTTTTTTCTTCGCTTTCACTATATCCTCCTCTTTCTCTTCCTCAATTCAACGTCGGAGCAAATACAGCTTGAAAGTGGTCGACGACAAGAACTCGACTTCTCTCGCGCGGTATAGAGCTTATGCTTGACGAAGCCGCGCACCTCGATTCCTCATGTAAATTGTGTCGTTTCCGGTTGACGGATCACAACCAGCCGAGCGCGGGGACATCACAGTATATTCAAATATATATATTTTACATCATATACATATAGAACTATATGTCGATGCCTCCGGTACATAGCCACATACAACGTTCGTTCGTGTACAGACAAGAAATAGTTCTATATTTCTCTCCATGTTATCTGTCTCTGTGTGCGAATCGTGTCTTGGCTTTTATCATCATATAAAATACATATATGTACAGATGTATATACACAGTGTCTCTCTGTCAACTTGCCTCAAGTCCCATTGCTCTCTTCTTATATGTTACATCGTCTTTCCTCGCTCTTTTTCTTCTTCCATCTTTGGTACTACTGTCGCAATATACTGAGGCTTCCAATCGATTCATTCTCCATTTTCTCCATTTTATTCTTCGTCTCTTTCGCTTTATCATGTTCCATTTTGTCCTCTGTAATCACTCGATCGATAATATCATCGTTTTTCATCTGCATATATAGGCAAAGTGAATGCTGAATTTGAGAAAGGGAAGATGAATTCATTGGCAGGTGCACAGCTGGTAATACTATCCTCTCTCTATTACTTTTATTTTATTTTATACACGAATTTATTTGCATTCATGTGAAATATACGTGTGTATATTCGTTCTGTGTATGTAGAGGAAAAAAAAAATTATATACATGTATACACACGGAGAGAAATATATTTTTTTGAAATACAATTACATTTTTGTCAGTTACGACAAATTCATTCGTGTTTCAACGAGTTCATTTGTCGCATGGAATATATAAAAGAAAATTGAAAACAAAAAAGAGAACACAAAGTAGAGTAAGATAATATATATGTATATATATATCTGTATGTAGAATAAAAAAGGGAGGAAAAATAATCATCACTTGAGAAATTATTTTTAATTAATAAAATAAAAAATTGATTTATATATGTACATAAATGAATTTTAAAAATTACACCATGACACATGCTGTATACACATAAATATAAAACACATATATATAAATTCTCACGCTAATAAATATATAATATGAAGAAATGAAATCGTGAATTACGATGAAACACGAGAGGGCTGAATGCTTATATATTACTATGTGAATATAAAACTACAAATATACTGTGCGTTTCGTGCTACACGAAAAAATTTCAGCAAAGGGATCTATATACAGTAATGGACAAGGGTGAAAAAATTCTCCTCTTCTTCATAAATATACCTATATATACATCCAAGAACAAGCACGAAAAATGAGAATGAAAGATGATAAAGAGAGAGAAAAGTTTCAAGAGTTTGTTTTCTTCAGTTCAACAACGACCAAGACAACTCCAATGATCTTGCGCGAAACTTTTCAAAGAGAAAAACAAAAAAAAAAATCCAGATAGAACAAAAGGAAAAAGCAATGACGATATCATCACGCGATCCACAATGCAATGCAATATACCTACATATACATATAAATATAAACATATAAATACATATGTAGATATAACTATTCATCTATCTAACGATTTATCTATCGGTTTTATTCCCCTTTGCTCGTTTCCACACGTTGCTGCTTTTCATCGCGCTCTGCCACCTTCTATCCGCCGATTTCATCATAGGTATATATCTATTGACACTGCTATATAGGTATAAATATATGTATGTATAGGATATATGTATAAATTTCACACTATACTCTCATTTTGATGCCGCACGAGCCAAAAACTGAATCCACCGCGCACGCTAGCTTGTTGTATCTATGAAACCGTAACACATGCCTGCGGTTATTCGTCCATACGATCGAAGCGTAAAGATAACAACCCTATAGCTCTCGCTTAGGTATCGTTCTACAGGGAATGAGAGAGAGGTAATAGTACGCACCCTCATTCGTGTATGTGGATTTAACGATTGGGGCGCGGAGTTTAGGTATACACACAACAAACGTGTGGTATATAACTGCTATCAATGGGACAACGCGTGTATGAACGTGTTTTGGCATGTTTATATGTGGGGATAGGCATATTGTGGTTGTTGTACATAATACGAGAGTGGCTAATGCTCGAGAAAATATGCGAGGGATGTATTGTAGGTAGATAGGTCGTCCAGGGGTTGCCAGCAAGGGTTTTTGTATGTGTAGAAAATAAAGACAAAAAAATGAGCGGGATCAAACTTTTTTTTTTTTGTTGGTGTGGGGAAGTTTTTTGTTTTTTTCTTTTTTTTTTTAGAGAGAACATCATGGTAGTCAGAAACATATCATGTCCAGTCGTGTTTAATATCCGTTTCGGTGGATAAAAATTTTTGTGAGGACAATAAAATATTATTTTTGTTTTATTTATTTATTTTTTATTTTTTTATGACCACAATTTCGATCGATTTTTATGTTGCGATATGAATTATAATTGTATGTGGAGGTTACATGTATTTTTTGAAATGTTTGTCAGTCAACTGTTGACAGTGTTGAATAAAAAATTCTGACAAATAAATTTTTTCTGTGTTTGGTTAGTTTTAAATTGATTAAAAAAATTAATATTATATTATTTTTTGTTTTGTAGGTATAGTTTTATGCATATTTAAACAAATCTCATGAGTGTCTTTTACACATTGTTTTGTGAAATTGTCCTGTGGTAACCGCATGAGGTCGTGGATATAAAGCTCATTTTTTTATTTATTTTTTTATTCTCCCCTCAACCTTAATACCCTTTCCAAAGTTCTTCCAACCTTTTCCCACTCTTTTTTCCCCTCACACCTCTCTATCTTTCACTACCTCCAGCTGGTGCACCAGCATCTTCCCCATACACCCATTGACTCGCACATTGTCCTCTCTTTTACCCTTTGCTTACCCACCAATTCTATTTTGTTCCGCTTTATTTTTATGAATTTTTCTTTTTTATTATTATTTTCCATTTTTTTTTCCTCTTCATGCTATTATTACTACACTTTGCACGCAAATTTTCTCCTCATTGTATTGCATCCCCGAGTGAGATAAACTACATAGTATGCATTTAATATTTTTTTTTTATTTCATTTTTTGATTTACATTCATCCACCATTTTGCATCATTTCTTTCTTCAATTTCCCTCGTTCTATATTATATATAAATTATACACATACATACAGATATAAATTCGTATTCGTTCCTTTCATTTTTCCCTCGTAATTTCATGACTCAATTTTCTCTAAATATAAATATACACACAGCCATCATGCTTTCAAGAACATAAAATCAAACAATTTTTCTTCAAAGAGAACACAATTAAATCACGTTAAATAAATTCATTAAAAAATACACCTTAATACATATCTTCATGACGATATATAAAGACAAAAAAAAATTTTACCTAAGAAAAAAAATTATAAAGACAAAAAATAAAAAATTAAAAAAAAAAAAAAAGTTATAATTACTTTTTCTAATAATTTGTTAGTTTGGTTCTCGACTAGTTTTCACGTGGCGATGATCGGTTAAATACACCTCCCCGCGGTGCTCTAATTTCAGTCCAGCCGCAGCGACACTGCAGCGAATAAGAGAGATAGAAGGATAAAAGAGTGAAGGAAAGAGAGTTTCAGTCGAGAAGCCACGTATTACGACGAAGAGTTAAATATATATGTATGTAAAAAAATAAAGAAAACGTATATAGAGTCATCGTCGTTGTGGTCATCCCAACGAGTTGCAATAAGACGCCTTTTTACTTCTTTTACACTCTTCCTTCCTTCCTCTTTCCTCTTACAATTTTATTTCCTTTTATTTTTCGGCCACATCCACTTTTACTTCACTACTCTATACTCTCGCTCCAATATCTCTCTATTTTTTATACCTTTCCTAAATAATCCTATTTTTCTTCTCTTCTCTTTCTGTCTCTCTTCACCTCTCGAACATATTTATTTATATATTTTTCTCAAATTGCTAGCACCAACCCACTAATTCACACACGTTCATATATTGATACCAATAACATTTAGTTAAAACACATTCAAATAAAGTCTCATCAATTAGATTCATTTTACCGTGAAATTAACGTAAAATTAACTTTTCATTAATGGAGACATACTGTGACAAAACTACATAACAATTATACATTCACATATAAATTTATACAGATGTATCTACATAATTAAATGGACAAAACGTTTATTATGCATATACCACCTGGTTAAGTTTATATATATAAATAAATACACGTGTATTTTATTTTAATTTATATTATATTTATTTATTTGTATTTTTTCAAGCTGAGAAAAAGTTCACTACTGCAATTAGATTATCCCGGAAATGAGAGAGGACTATACAAGTCCCCTAGTTCGACTCTAATTGCGTCACTCGAGGCTTATTGAAATTTCAGACTTGTTTATATATAGATATATACAAACATGTTTATCGTAGTAGTGAGAAGTTCCGGCGCAGGCGAGACGAATACGAAAGAAAAAAATATATAAATAAATGAATGAATAAAAAAATAAAATAAAAAGGTCTATGTTTCTGCTCAGTGAAACGATGAATTTGAGAATATAAAGCTGGGTTTCGAGCTTTCGTTTAGCTTTATCTTCCTCTGTCTTTCTTTCTCTATCCCACTCTCCTTCACTCTCGCTTTTATATCGTTTCATGCTCTCTATGTCATTTAGAAAACGTTGTCTCATACATAATTGCTCACGTAGACACGATTGCACGCGACTTTAACGTCCAATTAAATACCTCGCGTATATCTATTTTCTTTTTCCCTTATCGTTCTCCTCATCCGCATTCACCCGCTGTGATCTATTATATAGTTATATATTAAATAAATAAATCTATATACATATATGTGTTCGGATGTTTATACGGTAAATGTTATTTTATTCTTTGACTGTATGTTTTGTACTCAGCAAAATCAATAGATGGAATAAATGTTAGATTAAAAGAAAAACACATTATTTATTGTTTTGTTTAATCAAATATATATATAAATGAAAATATTTTTATAGATGATGGGAGAAAGGCGAAATGTTATGTAAGCATTTCTTGTGAAATATACAGTTTAATTAGTGCTAATGAATGACATTATTTCAAGTAATCCCGGAAGTTTCTTAGCTAAAATTAAAATCTGTGTCAATACTTTATGAAAAAAATAAATTAAGATTAATGACAGACATTCTAGAAATAGAAATTATTTAAAATATCAATGGCCACGTGGTAAATTTTCCTTGTGCTTTGCATCATAGATTAGTTGCAAACGGATAAATCAATCAAAAAATAAATTGAAATTCTATTTTCAACCAGACCAAAAAATCACGTAGCTTCATATCATTTTCTAAGACGACCATTTAATATCTACAAATTCCAATATCTAATCAATACATCTTTACATCCGTTCTATTCAAACATAAATAAATAAAAAATTAATCCCTCATCAATAAAACTTTAAACCAATCGTTATAAATAAATCAAATCCAAAATAAAAATTAAAAAAATAAATCTAAAAAATTTTCCTACACATTAATTATCATACCCATTTATAAATTAACATTCTACATTAATATTACCCACAAACATCCACTATTAAACATATCTTGTACCTATATAGTAATTTCCAAAAGCAGAGATATTTATCAATCGACAATAAATGTCCGATTATACGTTTTCTCAAGGGTAAAATGTTCATGTCTATATATTATATACATACACAATTTGCCAACTCGATCTTTCTTGTATAATATACATATATATTAACCTACACACCTTTGCTCACATACCTCACAGTATATATACCAACATATAAATATATAGTTTGCATATACTCAACAGAACTATATCGTTATTTTGATCCTCGTCTCCTCTCACGACCCATCTAATCCTCTCCTTCAGGTGGCAATATACATATATATCTAGAAACATGCCACTCTCTCTCTCTATATATATGTATATATATACTACTAGTGTCGTAAAGCTTGGTAGTTTGTTGGTCATGGTTCGCGATCTCACGGAAGGTCGAGCGAAGCGTGACGTCGCTTTTGCAAGCTCCCTCGACTCTTCTCTCTCTCTCTATCTCTCACTTACTCTCATTCGTGTTTGCTGTTAGTAAAATAGAGTAAATGTATATAGCTATGCGTATATATTTATATATATATATATATATTTAAATGTTTACTATGTATACATAATACATATGTGTATGTTATGTGATGGAGAAGTGTAGTAACATTTGAAATTGAGACTTTTTCATGCGTTTCGTTGCTAATGTTGCACAATAGCTATATTTATTTATTTTTTTTATATCTTTGGTTTTAGTGTGGGGGTATGTTTATATATGGGTATTTTTTATGCAGATGGTGGGGGATGAAGTGAGAAATAGTCGAGTGATGGAATTCAGTAGAATAGAATATTTATAGTCAGACGTATCGTGTTTGACATGTAAAATCCAGGTTTGAGAAGGTTTACTTGATTATTAAATATATTGGAGTGTTATTTTTATATTTTTATAACTGATTTGAAGTCTGTCAGAGAGATGTCGATAGAAATTACATTATAATTCATATTGTCATTGATATCAAATTGACATTTTTGTCCAGTTTAATTAATTCCATTAATAATTATAAATCGAGGGAATATTATCCGAATTGTTAACTGACAATTTAAATTAGTAAGTGTATATATTTTTGAATGTTAGAAACAATTGAATATTAATAATTCAATTATGAATATTTAAAGTTTATATTAAATAATAATATAACCAAAATTCGATATTCAATAAAATATAAATTATTGAATAACCTAACTAAATCATGATGAAAATGCCACTCACAAACTCAAATTTATCTCTTTAAATAACACTTTATAAAATACTTATGTATACAATTTCAATAATCGCCACAAAATATCGAGTGTCGACCTAAATAAAATATAAAATAAATAATATAAAATAGAAATTAACTAAAAATAAAATAAAAAAACAAAACTAAAATTCGATTTTTGCACTCGGATTTTGTTGGATTGACCGTCTAAATCACTCTCAAAACTCGTTGGACATTGGACAACAAAGAGATAAAGGTCGATAAAAAGTAACAAAATAAAAATAAATAAATAAATAAATACAAAAAAAAAAAAAAAAAAAAAAAAAAAAAAAAAAAAAAAAAAAAAAAAAAAAAAAAAAAAAAGCATGTTCAATCGAGAGGAAAGTGTATATAAGTATGATAGAGATATAGAGTGTTAAAGCATCAGAGAAAGATAACGATAAATAAAAATAAAAAAAGTACAAAAACAGAAAAACGATAGAAGTAAAGAAGAGAAAGAAATACATTGAATTGTTGAAGAGAAAGACATCAGAGGAAAAAATATATCTATCTACATTCATTCATCTATACATATGTACATACCTATATACCTACATACATATACGTATAAGTGATAGCGTTAGGAAGTTTACAAAGCCAGAACTGATCGGCAAGGGCTGCATGTACCTACTCTCATGTACATACACACTCACACATGCAGAAATTTACAGAGAACGGAATTAGTATCGATAGACCACGAAACTACTTCGGCGGCTTTGTAGAGCTTCAATCTTTACTCTTCCTCTTCCTCCTCACTTCCTCTTTCTATATTCCTCGTATACATGCATATAGAGGTCTCGGGTGTGCCGTGTTTGATTCACGAGCTACGCCGTCTTCCGTTTTCCCGTTTATACTACACCGCACTATACCACACTGCGTCTTCTTCCGTTTATATTCCCCAAACAGTCAAGTAAAAGTATATATAAAGGACTGTAGTCGAGATATTTATACATAAACAAATAAAATTACGTGGATTTAGGTTGTGCAAGTTAATATATAAACGTAATAGAAAATTATACTGCTAATTAGTATGAAAAATAAATTTTGAAATAAATATATTTCATATTTAATAAATTGATATTAATGTGAAGTAAAAAACAAAATTTTAGTAACTATTTTTTTTAATAATTCTAAAGTAGATTAATTCTCACGTAACATTTCCACAAAATGTAATGACAAGAACAAACAAGAATAAACCGGGTAAAGCAAACACAATAGTAAATGATAAAGCATAAGAAATATGTCAGTAAGACATTTAAACTAAATATAAATATCTAAAATATATTTCTCAAAGAAACTTAATAATAGAATTCGCAATTCGGTTATAGGTATTATAATATCGACAATAGAATTGTTAAGACAACGAACGTATATTCCACATAATATAGAGAGTACTACAAGAATAATACTATGTTATACATAAAATCTATGTGTATATAACGAGAACAACGAATAATGCAGACGTAGGACTACACAGTAAAGCGAATACGATGTTCCGGTTGGAGTGGGTTCGTACTGACAATTACAATTCTAACTGCACCTCTAGTGACCCAACTGCAGTTACTACGCGCGTTGGAGCGTGTACATATAGTGAAACTATATGTAATACGATTGTATATATTGTATATATAACAAGAGTGTGTGACGTGAGTGTTGTACACACTGTCAATTCGAATATGCGTAGTCACTGAATATCGACGAGTTTAATATACACATATACATCTATACATATGTATATATATATATTATATATCAGGCTTATGTATTAGAGTTTATACATATGTATATAGGATAGTATGTAGTCTGATGATGCTATATAGCTCTCTATTTCTCACCGAGCTGCAAAAGCGCTACAGCCGTTATACTGGACACGCGCACAATCCGATCGCTTAATGCACGTGTCGACAATGGAATTTGGAATTGTATATATGTATGTATGTATATGGATGTGTGTAGAGAGTTTGAATCCGCTGGGCGCTGTGTCGAAATTCATAAGAGAATAATTCCTACGAATATGCTGTTCTATGTATAGTCGATTGTATGAATAATTTTGTTATTAAAGTACTATATTATTATTTATGTATTGATTAATATTGATTTTTATAAATGTCACGATTTTATGTGGTGAATGTGATAATTGAAATTTTTAATTTTTTCATGAATGTTGAATTAATTTTTACTTCATTGTGAAATAAAAAAATATTCGCGAAATTTTAATCCTCAAAGTGTGGAAAATAATTTATTATTCTTTTTTTTTTATTTTAATTAAGATGTATTTTGGTATTATGTATTCCTTGGATATGAATGTGGGAGGTAAAAATGAAAATTGTCTAAGAAATTATGTCTACAAGTTTGAACTAATTTTAATCCGTCTAATTATAAGTTATAATAAACTTACATATTAATTATAAGGATAACAAGCTCATTTTCGGAATGTAACCACTGTGATAATCAATGTAGTTAAATTACAGTTCTGCTTGTTACAGCTATACATATATACTCACGTTTATATACAGACATTGACATTGGGTATGATTAAATTCCTTCGTATATCCCATTTCTCTCAGCGCTACTAACGCTAGTTGTAATGACGCTAGAGGTTGAAGCGACAGATTCCCCATCGGATTAAAATAGGTATAATTTACCGTAAGTAAGCGTACAATTGCCGAGTAATAATGGACATATAAAGAGAATTATATAGATTTATGTCAACATCAATCGGATAAGTCATAGATAAATTTACACATATGATGAAGTAATCAAACTTTAATTAATGTATTTTACACCTAGCTTTTAGCAAAAAAATTACCGTGTGCTTTGTAATCTTGATGCAAATAACACTATTTTATTCCTAATAATATTTACAAATCCATAGAACAATTTAAAATGTCTAAATAAATTTTTAACTGTAAAATTTAATTCAACACAGTTTTAATAATTAATCAGAAAAAATAATTTTACTAAAAATAAATCAGCACAAATATAAAAATAAAATAAAAAAATACTACTGTTTCTTAATATTTTCCGAAAATATCAGATTATAATCTACAACACATGTTCATAAACAATTTAATTCACCCTTTGTCCATAAAAATTTCATCATACTCTGAATAATAATTTTATATTTTATTAATCTAAAAAAAAAAAGATTTCAATTCCCCATCAAACTCACAAACGAATATCAAAAATAATATCCTATAAAATGCACAACATTCAACACATTTGATACCATTCATGTCATATTCAATTATTCATCAAACAGACACCAATACAATGTCCCAATTTCTAAAAAAAAAAAAAAAACAAAAAAAAAATTAATTCTCGAAAACAATTCTTCTCTTTACGCCCTGCATATTCATCACACATACACACATATATAAAATTCTCTTTCACTAACACTATAGACATATACCTTACTCAATCTCTTGGCCGAGTCAATCTATTCCCCATCGACGCGAAGCCGGATACAGAGCTGCCAGTCACGACTTCCTTCCTATCCTCCTCCAACTAACTCCATTTCTCCACATACATTCGCACATAAATATATACATTTATCTATACATACACACTCTACTCTACTACTCTATATATATACGTTTAAATATATATGTACAGAGAGCAGTGGGCCACCATCTTGGGCAACGAGCACGTCGGGACATCGTTAAAATCCAACGAGGGACGTTACAGTCTAACGGACGGCTTTCCGCGCTCGTCCACACTGCACATTCATCGTTTGCCATGTCGTGTGCAGACGAGTATATGGATGTATATGTATACTTTGACAGTAACCACAACTATGCGGACAGTCTACACTATGTACATACATATGTGTAGAGAGTTTGTATGACGGTACTGTCGTCGACGAGAGTAGGTATGATGACGGGAGTAGTATATGTCAGTGAGTTGAAAAAGAGAAACAGTGAAAGAGATTATGTATACCAAGAGACTGAATATTATTACATGAGTTTATGTGTACTTATATATATATTTCTCTTCCACATTTTATATGACCATTTAACAAATTTTACTTTGCATACATAAAAGAAAAGAGAAGGAGAATGTGAGGGAAAGCATGAGTATAATAGCTAACTATCCAAGCGTATCTTCATATATGAGTTTATGTATTCCTTTATAAATATACACGACTTTTGACGCCTTTGGTCGTTAACTTACATACATATATTTAAGTACATGTATATGTATACGTTAATACATAACTAATATATTTATATATATATATATATATAAATATATATTATATGTATAAAGTTGTGTCCCGTGTCGCTACGTCCAAAGACCGCCCATTTCCCGCGCACGAAGATTCATGAATCTAAATTTTCCCTTTTACTAATTTAACGGTGGGTATGAGTGACTTTACCGCCCGAGAAAATGAATGGCGATGTCGTGAACGGGGAAAAAAAAAAAAAAAGTGAAAGACGAGAGATAAAAAAAAATTGAAAGAAGAAAAACAAAAAAGAAAAAAAAAAACGAAGACTATAGGTAAAAGAAAAAGATCTCTTAGTTTGGTAAAAGCATGAGACGACGAGAGAACCCAAGTAAATGTCCTATAATCCCTGTAAATTCAACGAATAATTCCGGTGGGAATTCGGTGGGGACGAGAGTCTCCGATTTATTTTATTCTATTCCTCTCTTACTCTTACACATTTTAAATTCTACATCTTATTCGCTCTTTATATATAAACCCATATCCATCGACAATCCTATATGTATTCGCGCACAACATCTACCTATGTATGTGAACATACATATACATATGTGTTTTGGTTATATAGCGTAAAAGAGAAAAATAGATGAGATAAACTTGTGTGCGCGGTGAGTTGCGTGACCAAGCGTGTTTGTACTCGCAGAGTTGCATCACCCGATCGTCCATATACTCCCTATACAATCTAACAAAAAACTATATATACACACACATTTATTTATTTTGCCTTTTTCTTCCTACATTACTTCCCCTAATTCTCCTCTTCATCTAGATCTTGCCCTTGCGATTCCTGTGGACTTCTCTCCTTCGTCGAGCCAACAACCCCCTATGTCTATGCGTTGTAACGAAACTTGTTACGGCAGAGGAGAGAGATTTGTGAACCTGCGAGAGGAGGCAGCGCGGCCCGGGCATCAGGGCACCATTCCGTGGCGCACGCGCCCTCTCTCTCTCTCATCCTCTTCTATATATACATAACCCGCGTGTACTTGTGCCTGCCGTCGCGTCCGGTGAGAGACCCTGATACAGGGGTGATGGAGCGAGAGAAACAGACAGACGCGCGCGCGCGCGAGAGAGTGGTAGAATTGGTAGAGTGTGAACGAGTCAGACGCAGAGGTGTGTAGTGAATTTTGTTGTGGTGGGAGGAATTGCGCGAGGAGTTGGAATGAGAGAATGAGAGGATGCAGAGGGGGTGGTAAACGTGGTGGTTGTTGTATGTATAGAGAAGACTGCTTAGAAGGTGGGGTGCAAGCGAGCACGAGAATATAAACAAGGAGACGATGGATATAAGAGCGGTCGAGCGGGGGGGATTGAGACGGGTGGAGCAACGACGGCCAAACGAACGATTCGTGAGAGAGGGTAAGAGGGAAGGAGGGAGGAGAAGAGGCAGAGAGGAACTAACTCAGTGGGCGCAAGAGCAAGGCAGAGAGAAAGAGACGAACGAAAATGACAGACGAACTAAAGCGCGAGGGTATACAGCGGGAGGATGCCAAGAGTGGGGACACGGGGAGCGTATGGGCATCCTCTCTCTATACTCCGAGGGGTTTTCCAGGCAGCGGCAGTCCACGGCCCGGGACAGTGGAACCAGGATCAAGGCCTGGTAACACACGCTGAATGCTGTGTGACGACAGTGGTGGTTGACACGAGCGGAATAAGATTACGAGATTTATCGGAGAGGAAGAGGGGAAAAAAAAAAATTCGGAAAGGAAATTAAATTAAAATATTTAAAAAAAAAAAAAATTAATATGAATTTTTTGTTGGACAAAAGGAAAATTGTTTTTGTATTATTTATTTTTTTTTTTCGTATTATTTCAGGTGTTTTTTCAAGTTGTGAATAGGAAATAAATTTTATTGTGTAATTTTTAATTAAACTCGTTTTATTGTGGATTTTTTTTTGTGAATAATTTTGGCGGGATATTTATTTATTTATTCACTCAACTTCGAAGGATAAATAAATTTATGCGATTATATAGAGAGTAAAAAGTATTGTAATAAATATTATAGATTTGTTGACGTTATATTGATATAATTGGCACAATGATGAAATCGTAAAAGACAAATATGTAACTGTGGTGATAAAAAAATAATGAGGTGTATGTTTGAAGAGGAACTTTGAGCGTGGGATGATGAGTGTTTGATGAGAATATACCGGCATTGAGACAAATGAGAATTAGATTTTGTTTTTTTTTTTCTTTTCTCGTTACAAGGAAGAGAAAAAATATTATTAGTTACAAACAGTGATGAAAATAAACATCAAAAAGTGAGGGATCATTAGTGGTGGAGTAAAGAGCCAATACACAAAGAAAAAAAAGAAAAACATTATGAGGAAGAAAGAGAAACGTGGTGGAACATGAGTTTCATAGCTATGAACCCAATCTGTTGGCGCACGTGCGCCGCACGAGGAAGTTACTACGACAAGTCGACGAGGCACTGCGACAAACAGCTACTACGTTAAAAGCAAAAGCCTTAAGGCAAACGCGAGGGTGGTGCATTTGTTGTTTATTTTTCTTTTTTTTTTTTTCGTCCTCTCCTCTTTATACTCTTTCGAATTATTTTTCTTTCCCCTTTTTACCCACTCGCTCAACAGTCTTCATCCCTAAACTAATCCACTAACCCATTATCTCTGCTCCAAATTTTCTATGTTATATTTTCACAAACTCTAAATAATATAAGTAACTGCAGTGGAGATGAGATAAATAAAAAAACGAAAATCATTGAAGGAAATATAGTGCGGAATAAATGAAAACTTTTTATTATTTATAAATGTATCATCATAAAGGGATGACTGTCGTTTTTGGAAGTGAGACTGGATCATCGCCGGTCAATTCAATCATCAATTCAACGATCCTGCGTGTCATCGTTGTCTTAACGCTTGGCCTCATCGGACATGCCATCGGATATGAGAGTTCACGAGCTTATACCCATCAAGGTTTTTGATATATTATTACTTTTTTCTTCTTCTTCTTGTTCTATTGGATCCTTTTAATTCTTCAACATTATCTATGTCATTATCGCGCGACGATGTTGCACTAGGCGATGAATTTTATTTTTTATTTTTTTTTATTTTTTTTCTTAGACCCGTCAATGGTATTCACCGTCGCTATACTAACAGTGTCGTTACTTTTTAATGATCCGACCTCACACACAGTATGTCTAGTGATTAACATGTAGATTGATGATGAGAATGAAGATGGGTATATTTTAATTAAAAACATCTGGGGGAAAATTATAAATCATGGTTAATTAATTTGTGGTGTGAATATAATTTAATAGATAAAAATTATCTTTTTATTGAATTCGACAGCGGGAGTTTAATAAAATTCTCATTGTATATCAAATGATAAATTTGATTCTTGCGTGTTCATTTCTTATGTAATTTCCTATCATTCTTCAATTTATTTATTTTTTTTTTCTTCTTTCTTTATTTTCGTTTCATCACTTTGGGGTTACACGGTACATTACGTCAACGAATCACAATGTATTGCGATGACGACGACGGGGGATGAATGTTACGCGTCGAGGGTGGTATAAGATTGCTTGAATTAATCGACCCTAAAAGAAGCGAATTTATATATTTCAACAGTCGCAAAGTTTTAGCATTATTCTTTTACGAATGAATAATTTTGACATTTTATTTTTTACTTTTCGTCTACGCACAATTTTTCTTTTATTTATCGATAAATAAAATTCATTAGATTGAGTGATAGTCAGTTAATAATTTCAACAATAAATATTCACATGTGCGTAAATATTATCCTGAGATTAATATCAAAAATTTGTTTTTAACAATTAAAATTCACGATTATTTTTTGATGTTCTAATAAAATCGTATCGAATATTTCAATAATATTGACGGAATTGGCACTCCATTAATAATTCTGTACTATTAAATAATATAATCATCTGGCAATTATCTGCAAATGTTGATGAAGGATTTTAATAGAAAATAAATGATCAATTGAATGTAAACAACATTTACCTTTGATCATTATCACTGATGATTATGAATGTATAACTATTTTCATAATTATATCCCTTTTTGATGTATATTACAATCAATATATATCATATAATATCTAAAATATGTATATACAAAATTATCTATTTAATTTTTGTATATTATTTATTCATTAATTGCGCGAAAATATATTCATGATGTGAATTTTCGTTCACTTTTATCACCAATTACATTTTATATTTCATCTACAGAGAGATCCGCACATATGTGATATGAAATAATTATTCACTAATTTATATATTAATGAATTGGTGGAGTCACATTTCCTGAATCGTTATCGGAAATTTGATGTTGCGTATATATTAATAATATACATTTTTATACAGGTCATGGATTTTTTTATCTTCATTTAAATAAATTATCAATTGATATGAATTAATTGCAATATCTTTTATAACTTTATGGATTTTATACATGCGAATTATTCGGAGTATATATATATAAAAAAAAAAGAGGTCGAGTCATATAATAATAGAGTTATTAAGTAGAAAAAGTCGTATAAGAATGTATACATGACTAGTACAATATAAAGAAATGATTAATTAATCATTTCATTGTGGTGTTCTCTCATCGTTCGCGGTTCGGTGGTCAGATAATCCTTTCTAATATAACGTCCCATTCACGACCACCTAATAACTTGCAGCTATATATGAGAGATTATATCATTTAATTAGTGGCCACTGTAGTTCAAATTGTCTGCAGAATTTATTATTTGTATCAATTTTTTTATTTTTTCGCTCTATTTTCCTTTCATTTACATTAATTTTTATATTATGTTAATCATTGCATGAATTTTAAAGCAGAATATTTTATGGATATTAGGTAGAATATATTTAACACGAAAATAAATCCACAATATTTTCGTTTTTACAATTTTTACAATTTTTTATCTTCAATATATTCTCAAAACAAATGATCAATTTTTTGATTTACAAACTATCAAACACAATTTATTTTAATAAGTATTATAATAAATATTTAATGAATATTAGTATAATAAGTATTATAATAAATATTTAATGAATATTATTATAATAAATATTTAATAAATATTATTATAATAAGTATTTTTCGATAAAAATAAAAATATAAAAATTCATATAAAATATCTAATTACAATTATAAATCTATATACTCTCAACGATTTTCCAATATTTTATTTTTTTCCATATCACTTCCTCAATATCTATTAAGTCATTTGTATAAAAATTATTTATAAATATATTAAACGAAAACGATTCGTGGAAACTAACGACAAACCAATACAAACTCACTATCGACGATTTTTATTCGTAAACAATTTTTTTTTCTTTTTCTATATAATATAAATGAATCGTTTTCTTTTATTCATAACAACTGAAAGGACGACTGACGTCGGTAGACCGCCGTCTGCGCAGCTTTAAAACAAAAAAAAAAAAAGAATAAATAAAAAAATAAAAAAAAGGGGTTGATGTGGGCTCACTAATGGGTTAAATTCGTTTCCTGGGGAAACCCCATTTCGTTAGAGAATTCACCGTCGGGGGACATACTAATGGAAAGGTGGCGCTATATACTAAAAGTCCCATTGGGCTAGCAATCTCCCTTTTTCTCTCTACTTCAAATCTATACGCAAACCATGTGCGTTTATATACGCATATAAACGGTTATGTATTATATTATATTATATACATAAAATTTCACCACATTTTTATTTGCTATCCATTGCGCAAATCGACACGTCTGCTCATCACAGTCCAATTTCACTTTTAACAATAAATTGTTATTTTTCTTTTGTTTTAATTTTATCATTTTTTTTTTTTTTTGCTGTATTTTATTTCATTAACGGAAATATTGCGCCCTTATATCCATCTGCTCTTGTTCAAACTTGCGTTTCAATGTGGACAAGAGCCAGAAAGGTAGAACAAGAAAAAATAATAATGAATAAATAACGAAAATGGAAGCGAAAAAAAAAAAAAAAAAAAAAGATGAGTTGTGTTATATTGCGTTGAGAGCTTAATTTTTACGCTGCCTGGGAAGTGTCAAACAAAACCATGATATATACATATATACATATATATATATATGCTTTTCTCTCGGCTTATTTGTGTTTATTATAATGCATTAGCGAGCGCTTCGCTACCTTTTGCATTTCCTACCCATAGTAATAGTGTATAGTGGCGTATAAATACATGTATATGTACCCAAACCTCGCTTGCAATTAAAACGAGCGTGGGAAAATGTTTCGTGCTGTGAATACCAGTCGACTGTTCACTGAATTAATTTTTTTTTTTTTTTTTTTCTATTTAATTTATATATTTATTTATATTTTTCTTTGAATTTTTTTCCATGTAATACTTTTTGATTTATTCTATCTATATTTTTTTTTTATATCAGTTACTATTTGCAATATGTATTTGATATAATATTTAAAATATTTTCATTTCCTACAGAGTTTTTTACATTTATTTATTCCATTATTTTATTTAATTTCAAATTATACAATTGTAAATTTGTGTATGATATAACTCGAAATTTACTATTTAATTTTCACGGATTATGAACACAATTTTATCCTAGATTAATATTTGTGTGTATACGATGCCTATACACGTGACAAATTGGAGTTGGAAATAGTTGCAAATAGGTTGCAGTCAGATATTTCGCGTCAGATATGCGGATGTTGAATGCCTGGCTGTTCAAATTCACAGTATTCACGTATATAGATACATATATATGTATATAAATAGTTAATGTTTATATGTATATACATATGAGTTGGCGACCAGACAAACGACGTGTGCGAGAAAGCCACTCTTCCATAATGGATTTGTATTTAACGCCCGTCGATCGTTTTAATCGCGCGCTTCCGAAACGCCGAGCGATTCTTTGCCGCTTGTGCAATGTTTAAAAAATATATTAAATAAAATTACTCATGATCCCATATATAAATACAGATATAAATAAACACTTCGTCAATTTTTTTTATTTAATTTAATTTTTTTTTTTTTTTTTTTTTTTTTTTTTTTTTTTTTTTTTTTGTTAAGAGAAAAATTTATTATTTCCGGTATGCGTAAAATAATTACACGGATTTTATTTTGCTGATGGGAATTTACTCGTTTCATTTTAATTAATTCATTCGATATTCAATCACTTCTACCGTAAAATTGTTATTATAAATAATTTTGTTTGTATTAATTTTAATAAACGCTCAAACGCTGTTGAATATTCTTTAATTAACGCGAATTTAGTCTCATTAATTGACTTGTTCACGCTTAAAAACACATGTATGTAATACGCAAATTCATTTTTTATCCAAGGAAAAAAATCCGTGAAAATATAAGTGGCATTTTTTTTTTTTTTATTTT
>JAQQBS010000003.1:8148432-8184431 GCA_030347275.1 Microctonus aethiopoides | reverse complement strand
AATTTTCATGTTAATTAATTAAATACAGCATTGATTGCAGTGCATTTAAATTGAAAATTATGTGTTCAAGAATATTAGTGTTCGTTTTCACTTATAAAAATACGAAGAAAGACAAAAAAAAAAATTATTAATCTCGAAATTGTTATAGTCAAACAATTTTATATATTGCACAATAATTTTTAGATAAAAAGCATGTTTGTATATCTATACTAGAAATTATATATACACAAGAATAAACTATACAATTAAAAAAACTATATAGAATATTTATTTTATGTTTCATAAACTTTTATAATTTATTATCAATATGAAAAATAAATTCATTGACTTTTCATAATATTTTTATGTTATTCATAACGAAATTGTTTGAATAATATTTTTAATTGTTGACTGTTGGCATGAATATTATTTCACTTATGTGCCGACGGATTATAAACGCTAGAGATATTTAAATTTATCCGTCGAGTCGACGAAAATTCGTAATATCTCAAATCGATCAGTGACCGACAATACAAACCGAAAAATAAATTCATTATACAAATAATTAAATTCGCACAAAGCAAATAAAATAAAAAAAGTAAATAAATAAATAAATAAAATGAGACCATTTTGGTTCACAACATTTTTATTCACATTCACAGCTGTGGCATAATCTTCAGCGATAAATAGCGAGTGCAGGTAAAAACGCCGAGAAAGCGATGAATAAAAAAAAAAGAAAGAAAAAAAAAAATAATAAATTACAAAAAAGTAGAATAAAAAATTGAGAGGATGAGAAAAAGATTTTAGGTTAATCACACTTACACAGTCAACATAATATTAAGCAATAAAGAGTGCCAAGAGGTAAATAGACTTGCATACATATATTCAGTCGTTAATGGACTTATATATTTATAGATGTTTTTATGTCTTCGGATGTAATAATTTATCCCATACTATACGAACTTAAACGGAGCACTCGACGCGTGCGCTTTTATTTCCCTGAATCACTCCTCCGTAACTGCTCTATACTCATTTGAATGACGGTATATTTCAAGTGACAGAGGGTGAAATATTCATAGGAAAGGGCGCGCTTTTACTGTGTTGCGATTGCGAAAGAAAAAAAAAATATGAAAAGAAAAAAATGAAAAAGAAAAATAGGCTTCACGACACTCTTAGCAGTCACGCGTTTGTATTTATATATACACAAATCCACATACACATTTATAATAAATATATATGCAGTATACATGCGTGTACGCATGGTATTTACTCTCATTTTTTTTATCGCCACCCATAAGTCATTGCAAAAGCGTATAAACAATAGCGTTGACTCTTTTAGATTGTGAGGTCGAAAGTTTTTTTGTCAGATAAGACTTCTATTTTTTTTTTTTTTTTTTTGCGTGGTGAAGTATAGGAAATGGACGTGTATACTTTTGTTGTATGGAAGAATAGATGAAAATAAAAAATATTAAATCGTAGTAAGAAGAGAAGAGATAAAATAAAAAGGTGAATATACCATAGAGGACATTGGAGCTTTTATATTTTTTTTTTTTCAACGAGAGTGTCTAAACAATAGACCACAATTTTTGCTTTATATTTTTTATTGTAAATGTACAATGCACATGGATCTATATGAATTGTACACTGAAGTAATATTCATAAATAATAAACTAATGGCCTATATATAAGCATGTATATAAAATTGTGAATACGTGAAAGATGTTAATATTAGATATTAAACTAAAAATATGCGTTTATATGTACATATGAAATATTTGTGTATATTATCGTAAATATATATGTCGCTCGCCCTTGTGCATTCAAATTATAATATTCTTCAACTTGAATTTAAACGTCATGTACGTGTCTCAATGTCCCACAAAATTTATTTATATAATTTATCATACGAAAAAGCCACGAAGATAATTTTATATGAAAAATTTTTTTTTTTGTTTTTTCCATCCACTTAATATTGATATCAAAGAAATTTTTCTTCGTTTACTTTGAGGGTTGTATTAAAAGCGGAAGTGTCTTCTTTTTTATTTTCTTTATGTCAACGATAAGAAATATATGAGTTTAAAATAAAAACAAAAATAAAGAAAATGAGAAATGCAGGAAAAAAAAAAAATATCTCCAATTAACGAGGAGTAAAAAGGAAATGATGAGAGAGAAATTGCGCGACGCGATATAACTGGTGCAAAGGACACCTAATTCAAGCTCCTCTAACGCGCCCAGAGGGCGTTTAGTCCTTCTCACGAAACGACTCAGTCCATCCTTTGATCCTGTAATTGGAGTTACAGTCCTGTATACCGAGTTGTTATGGAATATATACATGGTATGAGAATTTATATGAGACTGTGCGCGCATGGCCACCTCTGAGATTGTTGAGTGAACGAGATCTATCAGAACAATTTAAAATTTATTCTACTATTTTTTTTAATTTTTCAAAGCTCCAATTTTTATTTCCAAACAAATAAACACATTTATATACAAATATGTATATTCATTTATCAATTTAATATGCAATGAAATAATTTATATATTAATATCTGAGTATTATAAAATATAAAAATTAATTTCTTTATTTTAAATAAAATTTATCATGCCAATTTTTACTTTTTATTAATGTGTATTTGATTATTTAATAGTTGGAAATTATTTTATATAGTTTTATTATATATTTATATAATTTTATACATGTATATAAAATTTATTAGATGAAAGAAATGATGTAGAAATGCATTGTTCGATGTAGAAATTCGTATAGTATTATATTCAAAAAAAATCTTTTTACTGGCGCACTCGACGACCAATTTATCGTTGAAAAAAAGGACACTTTGCTGTTGCGGGATGAAGAGAAAGAAAAAAATGAGGAAATAATATAAAAGGAAAAATGATGAGAGAATAGAAGAAAAGAAATAGAAATAATAAAAAAAAAATAATAAAATAAAATTGGAGGGCGATGGACAAGATTCGTGCGATTATTTATAGTAATAATATAAGACGAATGTTGAATATTATATTTATGAATGTATATACATATATGTAAACTTTCTTGCTAGAATGCGAACTGAAATGGCTAATAGGCGAAGCAGTATCATAAAAATCATACTCTCTTCGTAAAAGTATTCCCCAAGTCAATAACGACACGATAAAGATGTATCATAAAAATTCTCTGTCCGCTTTTGGTATCCATTTTATCGTAAAACGTCGTGCGGTTATTTTTCGTCGTGCTATATATTTTCCCTATATACTCATTCACATCAATATCATGTTAGTATCAAACTCAAATATATATATATACATATATTTATTTATCAATCCATTATCCAAATTAAATATTATAAAAATATAATACTTTAATATTATTCTTTATTTTACACTTTATTATCAAATATTGATAAATATATATATTTAATATGCAATTTTATTTAAGTGTGGAGATATAATGAAATTCGATTAGTTCCGTAATAACAAGTACAAACTTGCACAACCAATCGTCGCAATCCGAACACATTACATATTATAGTTATTTTTTTTTTCTTTCTAGTGTCATAAAGATAAACGTAAAATCTAACTATCCTACCTTGCCTTTCTCATCGCTCAGTCGTTTACATTGTTCACTTATGTGTATATACACACACACATACATTTATCTGATGTATATACATGTAAAAATAAATATATATGTGAAATTTCTCGTTTTCTTTCTCCATCTTTTCCTCAGCTGCTGCTACACACAGTCGTTCTTCGGCTCATTCAAACTGAGAGCACTTTACTGAGATGAGATTTTTCGTTTGCAACCGCCTGCACTCCTTATATCCTCTTTTCCATATTACAGCATTGTATGTATATATCTATGTACAGATATATGTATGCATATTTTCTTTCTTGAATTTGCAAGCTTCACCAATATTATTTCACACATTGCACAATGAAAATTGTCAATATTTTTATTTTATCCTTTTCACTTTATTCTAAATTTTATTCTCTCGAGTAAATTATTTTTTTTTATATTTCCTACACGTTCTAAATATCATAAACATTGTTAAAAAAAATATATATACATGGAATAATTTTGGAATAGATTTTTTTGGATATATTTTCACTAATATTGCACAATGAAAATTGTCAGTATTTTAATTTTATACTTTTTACTTTATTCTAAATTTTATTTTTACGAGTAAATTATTTTTTTTATATTTCTTACACATTCTAAATATCATAAACATTGTTAAAAAAAATATGTATGCATAGAATAATGTTAGAATAATTTTTTTTTGATATATTTTTACCAAAATTGCACAATGAAAATTGTCAGTATTTTTATTTTATCCCTTTCACTTTATTCTAAATTTTACTCTCACGAGTAAATTATTTTTTTTTATATTTCCTCCACATTCTAAATATCATAAACATTGTTAAAAAAAATATATATGCATAGAATAATGTTAGAATAATTTTTTTTTGATATATTTTTACCAAAATTGCACAATGAAAATTGTCAGTATTTTAATTTTATACTTTTTACTTTATTCTAAATTTTATTTTTACGAGTAAATTATTTTTTTTATATTTCTTACACATTCTAAATATCATAAACATAGTTAAAAAAAATATATATACATAGAATAAATTTTTTAAAACAAATTTTAATCCAGAAATAAATTATTTTTCTATGAGCAAAAACTTGGCAATTATTCTGTTGAGAAGTGAAACTATTTATTTGGGCAAAGACGATTGGGTTTATGTATACATATATTATTATTATATACGTGTGCTAATATGAACATATATATACATATATTTATTCAAAGTGTTCAAGTTTAGGGTTCTATAAGGTAATATCTCGTGGATGAGCTGGCACAGACAGTTTCGAATATCCGATTAAGCCCGTTGCGCTTCATCTCCTTGTCATTATCAGGATCCTCTAATCAAAGTGTCTATTGCAAAGTTAGAAAGCGTTCAGACAGCGAAGCTATAAGGTCGTAGGCTCTTTTCCCCAGTGCCGCCAGACCATTATCAAGAGTGTCATATTGGCTAATGGGATAAAATAAAAAAAAAATACACATTTCGCCATCGTGATCAATATTTTATATCACAAAAAAAAATTAAAATTAAAATAAAGTACTATGTGAAAATTAAAAAAAATTATCAAGTGAATAAAAAGTATTTTATGTAGAGATTATATATTATATATTTTTTTTCTTTCTGGTTTCATAATAGCGATAAATGTGTGCATGTGTTTTACGTAGAAGTTAACGTACACGCTCCATTTCTCGATGGCTTTGGACACTAATTCATGGACCATTGGCGTTGATCTACACCGGCAGTTGCTACGCGCTTCGCCTGTTCATGTTAATTCGGATATGGTTCCTATAATACTGTTGGACAGATGGGGCAAAGGGGTTTAATATATATACATGCATGTATATTTATGTCTATATGTACTCGAGGTAAATGACTGCTTCGAGTCATTATCATTTGTGTCGGATTTGTCGATATACTAAAATTCACATATCGTTCCAGTCATTTACCATGAATTATATTGGCTGCACTCGACTATATAAAGTAGATAAAATCCCATAATGCTTTTTGAAAATTTTATATATCAATTTTACATTCATGTGATGAATGATATGATAAATTGATTTTATTCAATTACGTAGGTGAAAAATTGAAACACAAAAAAAAAATTGGATAAAATATTTTCAATAAAAAATTTACATTATTTATTTATGTATTAGTATTTTTTTTTTTTTGTGGTTGTTTAGGACACGCCTGACATTACGACAAGTGCAAGGCGAGTGTGATGAATGTCCTGAGAGTGGTATAGCAGTGATAGAACGATGTGGGGTCGTAAGGGTTTAGATTCAGAAGGAGAGTAAGTGTGTCTGTGTGTGAAAAAGAGTAAGAATCAGAAGGGGTGGAATAAAGTAGAGTCAGTAGTAGTATATAATGGTATAGTAAGACCAAATAATATATATGCACTTGTGTTTGACAAAACTTTTGACTCTTTTTATTTTTATTTGTAGCTTGCTATAAAAATGATGGTTAGAAAACCACAATTTTGTATTGTAAATTATTGTTGAGTTCTTAAAAATACGTAACATATTTTTTTTATTTTATATATTATTATGTGAGTGAATAATGATGGGGGAAAAATATTGAGAGCTATTTTAGACTTGTTTTATACACATATATAATAATATTATTGTGTAACAAAAGAATTGGTAAGAAAAAAAATATTAGAAATATTAAAAAACAATTTTGTTTCGATATTTTTCATGGTTGTATATTTTTTTTCATGTGTTCCATTATTTTTTCATACACATATCTATGTTGGTAGTGGCTGCATTGTGATTGGAAGCCGACGACTATCACAGATCGTAATGAAAAAAGAAAAAAAAAAAGAAAATGAGTAAATAAAATAGATGAATTAGATAGTATACTATAAAAGTAACAGAGAATAAATGTTCTAGGATTAAAAAAAATAAATAAAACAAGGCAATCCTCGTGCCTTTATCGTAAATATAAAATACATACACAATAACATGAATACAACGACGAACTTCATCCCCAAAAACGATAACAAATATTGCGCAAGCGTTCAAGTATGAGTATAGAAAATAAAATAAATAAAAAAAAAAAAAACAATATGTACATCCAACTCATGTTACACAATATACACATATGTATACAGGAAGTAAGCGAGAAAGAACGTGGTGGAGTTTTTCGATGAACGATAGCGATTGAACGACAAACGTGCAAGTGAAAAAAAAAAAATATTTAAAAAAAGGAAAAAGAGTTTATTTGAAAAAAAAATTTTTTTCCACATAAAATACCATAAATTACATTGACAAACATATAGATAAATAAATAAATATATATTTAGATAAGGCTGTGCAACAAATTTCCCAAACAATAAATATTCGGAGAGGTAAACAAATTATTTTGGAAACAAATAATAAAATATTTGAATATGCACAAGTTTTTTATTTACCAAGGCTTGCATTTATTTATTATTTATATTTATTTATTATTTATATAAATATAAAAGCAACATATGAATGTACACAGATAAATGTGTAGGTTTAAGGTCAGACAACAGATTTGCAAGCAGAGCACAAGTTACGTACATCAACTAAAATAGCGTTACGTGCGGCCACGAGAGAACGTGGCTGAAAAATAAAAAATAAAATAAAAAAAAAAAAAGAATACAGTGGAATTTAAAGGATAAAGCAGCAGTAAGGGTAGTTTTACTCGGCTGCTACTATCCTCTGTCTCGCCTCCACTTTTCCACCGTCCAACGTTTCTTAGTCACTGTTGGGTTCTAGTAAGGAAACCCACGCGAAAAAATATACTCGGATGGCATCCAGACAAATTTTGCCAGCCAAAAGCTCTCGTAAAAGCGTCTCTCACTCCGTTTTTCTTTTATCCTCACCACATATATACCCCCCCTTTTGCCAAAAAGTCTCGAATGTGATCTCCAACCCTCTTCATGTATTGCACGATCGTCGACAATCTCCCTTTTACTCTTAACGACATGTCTGACCCAACAGCTATTTCCACTAGTTTTCGCAGATATTTTTTTTTCTCTCCTCTTTCTTTTTTTATTGTTCCTCATTTGAAAGAGGGGATGGCATGTGTATAAGGGAGAAGTTTCAATGGACTTTGCTTAATAGTCTGAAGTTCCTATCTATCTATATATCTATCTATTTATATATTTGTTTTTTTTTTTTTTTTTTTTTTTTTTGTATATGGATGTACGTTTGCCTTCGAGCAAGAGCTAATAAACGATAAATCCTTCCCTTTTATTCTCCAGACAATTTTTATGATATTTTGTTAACTCTTAGTCATCCACCATTGCGTTCTTTTCATCCCCATTTCAAAGACAATTTTTTATATAATCAAAATGAAAAAGTTATTGCAGTTATTTGTTTTATTTCACTTGGTATTTTTTAAATACGAATAAATTTTTATTTTGCAGAGTTTATTTAATTTTATATAAATAATTTTATTATTAACTCTGGCATTATTTTTTAGTTACATTTATTCTTGCTATTCAGCAGTTTATAGAATATATTCTATATTTAACTGAAATATACAACTGGGAGAATATAATAAAAAAAAAGAAATAGAATTTTCATGAAAATTTAAATTCGGTTGAATAAGTCGAATAAAAAAGTTTTCTCCAAAAATATCTCTCTTTTATTTACATATCCATACACACACACACACACACACGAATATTGGAGTATATAAGAAGTATACATGCGGATTCATATCATCCAATGTTTATACAGATCCAACCGAATTTGTATAGAGTCTGCAGAGAATTGTATATGTATACGTAGTTTTGAGGATAAATGTTGAAAGTTTTCTGCAGTGCGCGCTTTAGCTTGCTCGCACATTGCGCGTTTGCATTACGGGACTATTTGCAGCGGATGATTGGACGACACGTCGGAAATAAGCCAACTGCGTTGGAGGAAGTCACGCAGAGAGGGTTTTTGAGATGTGCAAACATACACTGAAATATATAAATTTTCCTCCTTGTGACAACAGAAACACACAACGATCGACTCTATTAATTTAATATTCTTGAGACGCCTTTGTTTATTTTGTCAGCAACAAATTCTTTGTATATCCGCACAATATATATTATGAATAATAGTATATTAGTAATAATTTTATAAAAATTTTCCAGTCGTGGTAATAGTAAGGAAAATGTTATATTTTTGATATTGAACTTGTGATTTATAATTGATGAGATAAATTAACTATCAACTTTATATATTTATAGAACAATATTAGAATTTCAACAACCATCATATTATAGTTAGCTTCATGTTGCTAACTCAGTTGACTATTTTACAACAGTTTGTTAATTAATTAACTATGAAGTAACTTTATTCTTCGAAACTTGATTATTAAAACCTCACGAACAATCATGCTGATATCTCGCAGCATTATATAAAAATCTTAGTGAAATCTAGAAATCTAAGTGCATCAATTAATATTCAATAAATAAATAAATAAATAAATAAATAAATAAATAAATAAATAAATAAATAAATAAATAAATAAATAAATAAATAAATAAATAAATAAATAAATAAATAAATAGATTAATGAATAAATAAATAAATAATTAAATAAATAAATAAATAAGTAGATTAACAAATAAATTGATTAATAAATAAACAAATGAATAAATAAATAAATAAATAAATTAATTGATTAATAAATAAATTAATGAATAAATTAATGAATAAATAAATAAATAATTAAATAAATAAATTGATTAATTGATTAATAAATTAATGAATAAATAAATAAATAAATAAGTAGATTAACAAATAAATTGATTAATAAATAAATGAATTAATTAATTAATTAATTATTTAATAAATTAATTAATTAATTAATTAATTAATTAATTAATTAATTAATTAATTAATTGATTAATAAATAAATAAATTAATTGATTAATAAATTAATGAATAAATAAATAAATAAATAAGTAGATTAACAAATAAATTGATTAATAAATTAATGAATAAATAAATAAATAAATAAATAAATAAGTAGATTAACAAATAAATTTATTAATAAGTAAATTAATTAATAAATTAATTAATTAATTAATTAATTGATTAATAAATAAATTAATGAATAAATGAATAAATAATTAAATAAATAAATAAATTAATTGATTGATAAATTAATGAATAAATAAATAAATAAATGAATGAATAAATAAACTTATCAAGTTATACATTAACTGCATAAAAAAAAATAGAACATAATTCTAAATATATTTCTCCAAGTGCATCAATTAATATCCAATAAATAAAAAAATTAAATAATTAATAAATAAATAAATAAATAAATAAATAAATGAATAAATAAACTTATCAAGTTATAAATTAACTGCAGAGAATGACAACTAATTTGTACAAGACTCGTATGTTTCAGTAATTAATACCCACATAGTGCAAGAGATTCAGTGGAGCACAAGATCAAGACGATTTTCTCTCAACCCTCCAAAACCCCATTCACCCTCTTATTCCCATACATATTATATACGCAACACATATTCATCTATATATATCTATATACATACATCTAGAAACCAACTGAACCGCTTGCAATTATCTCACTCGACAAGGAAACAAAGCATATAGAATCGTATTTCGGGGGCGTTTAGTCAATGTGGCACGACCCGATAAGAAGTCTCTGTCTGTTCATTCCCACCCGTCACCGTCGCCCCTTTTCCACCATTGACTCAATGGGGGGTCTTGTCCGATAATACACTCTCAACCATTCATATATATATTCTACTGTATATACATTTATACCATTCATGGCATCCATCCTATTATACATTGTACAATAATGTGTTGGAACATATTGCAATCGTGAATCTAAATTGTGTGTCAGTGCACTTGTGCGAGTTGTATATGACAGTACGCGAGAAAATTGTGGCTTTAAGAGGGGATGTGTATATAGTATATATAGTGAAAGAGTATATAGTCAACTCGTCCACAGTTATATACCCTTATCTTTAACGTACAGAATTCCAATCGAAGTCCATACTCGAGAGTTCATGTGCAAATAGATATGAGCATTCACATACTCAAATATTCTCTCAGACGCGTTTCGCAACCTGCACCCTATATATTGAAGGGTTAAAGTGTACCATTACTATTGGCAGATGTTTATAGAAGTATGTGTATGTGTGGAAGAGACTCTGTGGAGTCTGGCAAACAGGTCCAAACGAGTTGTTCGTCACTAATGAATGGGGTTAATGAATGTTCTGGGTATCGAGATGTCGAGGGAACTTAATCGAATGGAATCGAACGAGAAGAATATTTGTGTGTGTGTATAAAAATATATAAAGGTGTTTATATGTTTGAGTTGGGGGGGGAGAAAAAGTGAAAAATAAAATAAAGAATAAATGCGAATGAAAAATATGGTGAGAGAATATTTTGTTGTTCAGGGAATTGACAGATTTAATATTTTTTTATTTATTTTTTTTATCACTTCATCAATTTTATTCATACATTCAGTGACTCATGCAATTTTTATTTTTATATTTTTTATTCATTTTTACTACAATGACAGTGATGATAATTTTTTTATTTATTTCACAATTTAAATTGGTGAAATTTTAATTAATTTCGTCAATAAAGAAAATTTGATTAAATAATTTTTGAGAGTATATAAATTTATATTGATACTCTGTATCGAAAATCATTAATATTAATAATGATTCATCGTCATTTTCATTTAATATATCATACATATATAAGTATATTAATATATACAAACATATGTTCATGTAAATTATATAAAAATAGTAAAATGTAATGTAGTTTTAATGGTGTGTGCACAAATGGAAAAATCGATTTTGCCATTTTGCCCCAAAAGAGAGTCCTTCGACCATCGAATAAATTTACATTTAAAATTCTTCAACTCTCTCTCTATTTTTCTTTGTTAAAATATAGTAAACGAACGATCAACATTCACTTGATGTTGAAAAGTCTCCTGGAAAAGTAAAAGCTCATAAATATAAATAATATTCAAGAGAATCATCAAATGAAATAAAAATATGAACATAAAATAATTTTGTGTAAGCTGTTTAGTAATATTACAATATATCTGTTGATTTTCATGGAATAATTATATGTATTTGTAGGTATATAGTTACATTTTACTATATACACATTGTAGTGATTCGTGTTACTTGTTCTATTTGGGATTATATTCAATTACGTTCACTGATCATATTGATCCACAGATATTGGCACAGTAATAGAGAATACAGACTGTGAGAGACAATCGAGGTGACACTAGTGCAACCATATTGTTTTGAATATACTCGTATATATACATATCGAATGGTATTTTCGTGAATAAAACTTTAACATTCAATAGTTCGCACCGGTGAGCATGGAAAATATTTACCGAGTACGAATTTTTCACCAATTCTATTTTGCTTTTTATGAAATTAATGGAAAAAAATATATTTTCATTTCGATGAAAATAATAAAAATTCAATAAAAATAAAAAAAAATTAAATTCACATGTGACTGTGATATAAATAAAAATGGTAATGTTAAAATAAATAAATAAATAAATAAATGAATAACTTTTGTATTTTTTTTTCGTTGTCTATAATATTTATTTATTTTATTTTTATTTTGTTTATGAATAAAGTTTGAAATAAAAATTTATTTAACGGATATTAAAAGATGTGACAGGTTTATTTTGACAGTAGTGTAAATTTTAAAATATATTTTACAAGTAAATAAATAAAATATTAAATTTGGATGAGAACAAGGTATGTATAGATTTTCGTTTTTGATTTTTTCAGATGTGAATGAAGAAAGAGAGTTTATAATCAAAGAGAGGACGTGTCTTATTTTGCCTTGGGGCGATTTTCCCAGCGAGGCGTGCACGATTAAATGCCATATTTCGTATATACTAAATATACGCAAAGGGGAAGAAAACTTTGACGTGCGCTCGTTCGCACCGTCAAACATCCAGCGTATGCTTCAATGTTGGTAAGAGACGTATATATATTTATATAATAATAAACCTCTAGTTGCTTTTTGCATAATTCAGTCCACCCACATTAATATCATGTTGACAAAACAAAATATAATATTCTGTCTTGAAGAAAAAATATAAAAAATTATTTTTTTTTTCTTCCATCATTTTTTAAATGACTGCTAAAATTTTTATAACATTGACATGAACATGATTGCATTTTACAGTTGCATTTCATCATTATTATCATCTTATATCATCGATGAATATATTAATTTAATTATGAGAATTAATTTCAATCAGGAAAATTATAATGAATTTCACATCAAAAGCTCTAATATATTATATAAACATACTTATTACACACAAATGTATACAACGTTTGTTAAATCATCATTGCAAAATGATTGACGTGCAATTCTTGGTTTAATTCATAACGGTCCAACAAATTCCACGATCAATTATTGCAACGTTAATTCAAATGTTCTCGAATAATATTCTCACGTCTATTTATATTACATAGACGTATCCTTTGTGTAAAGTACATACGTATTTGTTCATGTGCATATGTATATGTACATAGAAAGCGCGTCAAGCCGCGTCATCGTTCACGAATACGTGATGCGTGATTGATTTTGGATCGATATTAATTATGGGACTTAATGATCCAGTTGATTGGTATATGCGTTCGTCGTCGCGTCTCGAGGACCTCGTTAGTCTCGCACTGCAGGTCAGCTCGACATCATCTGCACACACGCATTCTACATATATCCCAGATGTACATGCATATAAATGAGAGTAGAATAAACTTACATTCACCCTTGAGAATATAATTAAATTCCAAGAGGAATTCGAGAAATCATTTGATATAATAATTGGGAATTTTATTAAAATTCATAAATTATATTTATATTTTATTTTTTAATAAAAATAATTAACTTGATAATAAACTCTTTCATATGATTATCAGGATGATAAATTATATTTTTAAATAATTATATCCATAGTCATTTGGTATGAATAATAATCGTGAAAATATTAAATATAAATATAATTCATTTTAAAAAAAAATTTAATATCTCGTGAAACTGTTTATTAATTAAATTAAATGAATATATAAATAAATGAATTATTTTTTTAATTTTATCGTAAACTAGGGATAAATACAAATGAAAAATCATTGAAAAAAATTAAATTGATGTTAAACTGATTTATATTCACGCGGCCTGATTTCCGAACGAGAGAAGTTGAATTGATAAATTTTACGTTAATTGTCTCCAGAGACTGAAACAAGTTCGCTATCTCTCGCGTTTTCTTTCTCACAATCATTCCTTTCTTGTTCAAGCAATCGTGAACATAGTCGCCGATCGTCAATTTAATTTGTCCAGTCCTGCGCCATACTTTTCTCTATCTCTCGATTTTCCCTTGCTCGACGACACTTTTGCTCCGACTTTTTGTCAATTCCACACAGTTACATTATTATATATATGTATGTATATTCTATTTCGGTTGTATTTTTTTCTTTCTTTGAGGGTGAATAGGTTAGTTCTCTTTCATACTGTCGGATCGATGACGATCCAACTTAATGAGAAAAGTTTAAATAATTAATTGGACATAAGGGAGGCACACTGGTTCTGTCTGTCCAACACGAAATGTCCAACTGGTCGATATACAATGTCGTGCAATTGTCCTTTGTGTTGAGACTCCCCAAGAAGTCGATACTATCATCATTGATTAAAAGTATATGTATGTATATTTATAAAGTATTGCTATAGGTAAATAGGAAACGAATATAAAACGTTGTATATAAATATTATATATAATGTGTTCGTAATGTAACGTATTTTTATAATAAAATTTAACTGATAAGAGAAGAAAAAGACAATGGCCAAGAGAATAATAAGTTCAAGTAATAATAACTTAAACTTTATAAAATTTATCGACTTTATGAAGTTTATCGTGGTAGAAAATTTATGCAAATTTTACCTCAATATTTTCTTTTATTTTATTTTTTCATTAATCTTTATCATTCTCAATTTATTCTATAATCTATATCTATTTCCCATCGTTATATTAAACGCAAGTGATTGATAAAATAAGAGAAGAAAAATTGAAATAAAAAATTCTCAATATTCTCTCCGAGTTACTAATAAATAAAAAGATTCTTCTAATCTTTATCACATTCTCAAGGGGATAATATTAATAATGTTGAATGTATAAAAAAAAAAAAAAGAGACTTCCCAATGCCACAAAGGAAGGGAAAAACTACTGGCAATTATTTCCCGATTTTTCTCAATCCCACAAGTTAGTATATAAAAAATTCGATTTTGTGGATTTAACAGAGTTAATTGATATTCATCCTTTAATTCTCCTGCTATTTTTTTTTTCTTCTCTCTGTCTAGTAGCATTCTCTTCTTCTCCTTCCCCCGATTTCCACACCCTTATCAACCCGCCGCCGTTACTAATTAAAGACCCGTGATGGTCGCGCGCGCGCTCGCATCGAAGTTAAATTCATCTCCGGAAGATCAAATCGTGTTTGGATCCGGTCGAACTGTCCGCGACAGAGTACAAATCGGGGCAAAGGGTGCCCGAGGGTGAACACCACTACGATAGAAGGAGACAGACAATATATATATATATATATATATATATATATATATATATACATCTATGTATATAGAGAAGGGGAGAAAACAGAAGAGAGAATGAGAGTATAGTAGGTATCGCATCGCGTCTGTTTTAATTAAATTCTGCCGCTCACAAAACCGTTGTGCCGATGTGACTCTAGCATGCTTATCGGGCTCACGGGCATTGCGTGCACACGATTGAAAATCTAGAATTGTCCGATAAATTAATACAACGCACGCCAGTATTTTCATATACTATATACGTATGTATATAAATTCATCTTTGTCCCTTTATATGTATTGTTTCGCTTTCTCGTTTTTATATTTGTCTGTACGTATACCTGTATCTCAATGGTTTTTGATTGCGTCTCTTGTTGGCTGGTGATTCGCGCCCAACCACAACCTTTCATCCGTCCACCGTGAACGCATAGTTATAGAAAAAAAAATCAGGGGAAAAAAATAGTAACAATAATATATTGATAAATATATAAATAAAAATTACGATTTGTTGAATTTTTTCCGCGTATTCTCTGACGCTTTGTTAAGAGAGTTGTTACTTCCGACTGTGTGAAATGAATTTTTTTATTTATTTTAATTCACATTTATCATCGTGTACTGTTGGGAATAAAAATAAGAGAAAAATGAATTTATTGTAAAATATATATTTTTTTTTTATAGGATTTTTATTTTATTATTTGAGTAGGGGTTTTTATGTATTTTTAAATGAGCGTTTATTCGTGTGATTTGAGTAATTAAATTGATAAGATTCATCACGACAGTTGGGAGAAATTGAAAAATGTATCTATACATTTATATTAGTTGAGGGGAAGTCACGTACGCACAATTTCCGGAAATTCGCCATTTATTCGTTCATCCTGCCCTTAAGAATGTGTTACTCTCTTGCTCTCTTTATTTCTCTTATGTATTCTCGCGATTCAAGAGTTTAAACGATGGAGATATATAGAATGGAAGGGAGAGAACAGGATAAAAGTACCGGCGAGTGGTTGAACTTGTGACGCCTGCGCCAACTAATACTATCCAAAACACACCGAACGACATTTCAGTTGCGTTTCGACATCGACGTCGACAACAACGCTGTATAATTCTCATTCCTTCGATATTATAATATTTAAATACACTCGCAAACATTCATGCCACGTGATTGTAATACAAACAATCGTGTTTACAATTTTATCATTTTCACATTTGAAAAAAAATATACAAAATTAAAATTGAGAGAAATATTTTTTTATTAAAATTTTAATTCTTATATTTAATTCTATTTTTCTTTCATTTGTTTTTTATAATTATCGTTGAAGATGAGAACGGTTAACAAGTGCAATGGCTTGAAAGATAATTCATGATGGAAATAATACTGTTGACAGTTGAATTGCCTTATAAATTTTCTGAATTACACAGAAATAAAATTAAAGTGAACTAATAAAAGTAAAATAATGTTAAATTATTTTACATTTAATTTAACTGTGTTTTTATTTTCGTGCGAATGCTTTCGTGGGTAATAATATTTGGAGGTGTGCAAACGAGAACGATAAATAAAACTGAGAGACAAAGATCAACGTAGGATGTGACAATGTGGTGGTGGAGTCCCGTTAAAGTTTTACGTCTTTGCATATTCGTTCTTCTTGTTCTTGTTGGTTGCAGTGACGGCTACCTAAACATATTCATCAGCCCGTCACAAGTCATGAAATTAATGGGTGAGTTTATTTACTCCTCATACCTTTCTTATTATTTTTTTTTTTTTATCTATAAATAAAATACATAAATCAACATTTAAATTATTTCCTCAACGATTTGTTATTTTTCCTGATGATTCTCGCAGTGAATATATAATAAATAAAATTTTTTATTTCAATGTTTTATTAATAAAGATTTAAAGTTTGTATCTAAAGTCAAAGTTTTACTTTAAAAATTTATGATGTCATTTGATTTTAAATATTTTGGCTACATGCCAATTTGTATTTTGTATCATATTGTTTATTCAGGAGCAACAATTTGACTTTTACGTTATGATTCATAAAGATATTTTATAGCTAACAGTATATATGAGGTAGTTAATAATTTAAATGTATTTTATCATGGATATATGTAATGGAATTTATATGCATAATATTAAATTTTAACGTCGATTAAATTTAACCGATTGACAAAATGCGAAATTAATTTTATCGTTAATTATAAATGTGCGTGTCGGCTTTATTTTATCAGGTGAAAATATCGATAACATATTACGTGCGTTAAATGGTCAATGCGAATGATTTTTCCTCTATTTTTTTTTTTTTTGACAATTTGATTAAATCCTCGTTAAAACTTTCTGTTTGTCCACTCGCTCGTTTGCTTCGTTAATTTGATGCCATCAGTTTGGGTATGGCCAAAAGGCTACTGATGTTATAGAAATAAATACATGCTATTTACAAAGGTCATTGGAAACAAAGTAAAAAATTTAACAAAATGCAAAATTTAATATAATTACAAAAAATTATTCATTTGTAAGTGCGGGAAAGAATGATAAAAAATGTTATAGACTATGTCAGGGATAAACTGTTATTGATGGCTATAGGTTCATTCATTTATCCGAAATATACCGACAATATTTAAAAAAATACCAACATACATTTATCCTTTGGTGAATAAAATTTGATTTGATTCCAACGAAAAAATTTTTTTCCATATAAAAAATAAATAGAAATATAAAAATACCAGTAAATTTCATACATACATATATTTATATACACCATTTTGAATATATTTTTATATCGCAAATGTCAATCGAATTTTCCCGATTACAATTCCGACGAAAAAAAAAAAAATTATACAATAAAAAAAAATCACAAAAAAAAAAAAAAAAACTATTACACATTTCATTTGAAGTAACGCGACAGTCGACACGATATATATCATCATGACACTGTATGAAAACTTTATTTCCGATACATATAAAGATACATATCTATACATCGCATGAACACCGATGAACATTCTCTCAACGTCTATTTGAAAATCCAAAGTTAAAAATAAAAAAAATAAGATATAAATCTTTTCATTTTTTCCAATACATCAAAGTAATAATAAACACATATAATATTTTCCCCATTTATTTCTAATTCCACAACCACAATAATTATTAATTTCCACTACGTCAATGAAACAACAATAATAAAAAAAAATCATTTGTGTGTATAAAGTGAGTTCGTTTGACTAGAAGCATGTGTTATACATTTCACCACGTTGCAAGCCACGTTATTATATAGAATTCAACACTATAAGTGGTGCACACATACGCGCGGTCGGGCCAAACGTGTATATATATCACTTTACGGGCGTGCCAATGATTCATAGCTCACCGCAAATAGTATATACATATACACATACATATAAAAGCTGAGTAGAAGTAACCGATACTGTATAATAAACCGTGGAAAAGAGAGAATGTGAATGAAAAAGGGAGCAAGAGCTATTCATTAAATGAAAACAAAATATCGTTATTGAAATAGCACGTGCCTGAGTCTACACTTCTCTTCAGCTCATCTTTCCTCTCCCTTATAATATTCATACATACACATATACATATATATACATGTATAAATGTATATAAAGTGCATCACTCGTTGAATTCCATTGAGAAAATATAAGTAATGAAATATTTTGATATATTCGTAGGAATATTTCGAATAAAAATAATTTATTTTCATATTGAAATTGGTGTTTATTTAAGGGGTGTGTATGTAGTGATATATGAATGGAAATTATTAGTGGGAGATAAAAAAAAAAATTGATGGAAAGAAAAATAATATCGAAGAGAGATTGCTTTAGTTCGCGAGGTTTCATCAGAGCTATTAAAGAGTAGAGAAAGCCACTCAATTTCCGGATTAGATTGCGAACAAAGAGAGGACGAAATGCTGCAAATGTGGACGATGGTGGGTGTGGTATAGAGGGTGGAATGAAATTTGAAACGGGAGGGAAAAGTTTTCATGCTATTCGAGTACCCATTATGTCCCTCACATGTCGGCGACACTGATGTGAGCTCATCCCATTTTTCAGGAGAAAACCTGCAGACGAGAAGATGATGTACCACATATTATATACATATATGTCCCTTTTTTTTTTTCTTTTTAGTTTTAACTCGAGCACAAACGCTGAAACTTTATTTTAAATTGCTTCTGTAAAAGTTAAAAATTTTACTAAAATTTTTTATAATATTTATTTAATTAAATATTGGAGTAGTTAATATTTACCATAGATTTCAGATTAATTGCGAAATATTCTGTGTTTACTGTTTGTAATATCAGCGAAATTAAAGAGATGTATATATAATCAGAGAAAATTTTCTTGTATGAATAATATATTCATCGCTTTAATTATTATAATTAATTACTTTGTAATTCGTCGCGGATTGTGATTTGAATTTTGAGAGTGAGTTATATCTGTGAGTTGAACAAAATGCGCGTGTCTCCCTCGTTACTATATACTATGAACTCCAAGGAGAAATCGCAAAAGACCAAGAGTTTTAGAAGGCTCTCGAGCCTCTCTCGGAAGTCACTTAACTTAGATTGCACCGGGCGGAATGACTTTACTTCTGCGGAAAGTTCTTTCTCCATGGGGCGTGAGAGACGACGGCAGTGGTATAGCACGCGCAAAGCGGAACCAACGTCGTCCAACATATATAAAAGTATATAATATACTGTTGTATATAATGTGTGTGAATAGTAGGTAACCTATAAAGAGCGACAAAGCCAGTGGAAAATAGAATGCACAAAGATGAATGAAAGAAAAAAAATGACGTGAGTAGTGTGTGCAATACTGTAATGGTGTAAATAATATTGGTAAGATGAACTTTTATATAGTCAAAATTGCTTCTTTTCATAAAATTAATTGAAAGCATTTAAATGAAAATTGTCGTGTCACTTTTTTCTGTATTGTCAAAACATTAAAGCTCTGATTATTTGTTTGCTTCTATTTATTTTTTTTCTCCATTCATATCACACCAGTGATATTTATCCAATCTCACTTTAATTTGATGGATTCAATAGAATAAAAAATATTTAAAATTAAATTAAATGAGTAAAGTAGAAAAAAAAATTTTTTTTAATTAAATTCTTTTGTTACGTATTTTTTTTTTTTTATTATTATTTATATTGGTACAAGTATTTAAATTTGATTATATCGTGTTGACAAACCTGTCGATTCACGTGTAAAGCATATTTTTATCATTTTGACACGAGCGGAGATGGAAAACGTTTATTTTAAATGTGGTAAATTTTTTTGTTTTGATTTTTAATTTAATTTTTCATTTTTTACTGAAGCAAACACTTTTGTGTACGAACATGTTTGTTACTAATATATGTAGAACGATAATGTTTACATGGCTCAATACGAATCCAGAGGCTACTGTCAAGAGAGTGCGAGCTTGATGTGCACTACATATACATTATACACATCAAAGAGAGTTTAAATAGTCAAAGCCACGTGAATAAATAAATAAACACACACATTCATGTGTGCATATAAATTTCTCTGAATTTCCCTCGAGTTTAATTGAAGTTAAAAATTAATAATATTATAAATTACAAACTTGACTCGTGAATAAAAAAAAAAATACTTCACATATAACATGAATAATTAAACAACATTTTGAAAGCTCATAATTTTATCCAGTGATTTTATATTAAATGATGCAATGAAATAAAATTACTCTACTGTGCTTAATAATTCTTAAAGAAATTTCAATTATAAAATCACAACAATAATATAAATAAAATAGTGATTTATTATTTATTTAAAACAATTTTAAATACCAAGATTAAATAGAAATATTTATCATAAATATATTTATTTCTTTCTCTATCATGCTATTATTTTATTTATTTATTTATTTTTTTTTATAATATAATTGAATAGTATATTTAAAATAGTGATTTATTATTTATTTAAAATGGTTTTAAATATTCAGATTGAATAAAAATATTTATTATAAATATATTTATTTCTCTCAATATCATCCTATTATTTTATTTATTCATTTATTTATTTTTACTATAGTATAATCAAATAGTACAATTAAAATAGTAATTTATTATTTATTTAACACAGTTTCAAATATTCAGATTGAATAGAAACATTTATTATAAATATATTTATTTCTTTCACTATCATCCTATTATTTTATTTATTTATTTTTTCTATAGTATAATTAAATAGTACAATTAAAATAGTGATTTATTATTTATTTAACACAGTTTCAAATATTCAGATTGAATAGAAATATTTATTATAAATATATTTATTTCTCTCAATATCATCCTATTATTTTATTTATTTATTTATTTTTTCTTCTTTGAGTGCACAACAATTCTTAAAAAAATTTCAATTATAAAATCACAACAATACTATAAATAAAATAGTGATTCATTATTTATTTAAAATAGTTTCAAATATTCAGATTGAATAAAAATATTTATTATAAATATATTTATTTCTCTCACTATCATCCTATTATTTTATTTATTCATTTATTTATTTTTTCTATAGTATAATTAAATAGTACAATTAAAATAGTGAATTATCATTTATTTAAAACAGTTTCAAATACCAAAATTAAATAGAAATATTTCTTATAAATATATTTATTTCTCTCACTATCATCCTATTATTTAATTTATTCATTTATTTTTTCTTTGAGTTATCTCATACATATCCATCGATTAAAATCATGATCAGAGTCACGAACAAAAACAATAATTCAGTCTAGTGCAACTAAATCATATTTAGTTGAAAAGACGACGTGACAGCGAGTACATATATACCTACACATATTCACAAATCTCAAAAGCTCTAACTCTCATCGTTTCATTCTATTCTATAAATAAGTACTGTCAACTCGATGAAGGATGTGGCAATCAATTTATTATCATGAATTATACATACAGTGACCGGTTAGCACAGGTACATAACTTGTCATTCACATATATACCAACATATTTACATATATACACACATATATTTTATAGAGAAGACAGTTGAGTTGATAGAACACTATACTGTACAATAGGTATTATCATTAGTTTGTGCGTTGATGGTTGATGTGTATGTGAATGTGTACGAGTGAGAGTTGTACATATGTAGATAGAGTGAAGTATAGATGAACGTGGCAGGATAGTCAACGACATATATGAGCACTGGACAAATGTTCAGGTATCCATAAACCACAGTGGTTTACGTTATATCGCACAACCGGATCTCCCTAGTCGACGTGAACTACTGCAATTTGGCTAACTCGTCGCCACCTCCAATGCTCGTGTGTTTACCGAGTAAATTGATGATCTATATGCACATACAGTCCATTCATAAAGTCATACTTTAAATAATTAAACGTAAATTTAATCAGATATTAATAATAAAAATAAATTTATTATTTAAATTTATGAATTTTATGAATTTTAAAATTTATAAAAATTGATATCAACTTGTATTTTCAAATGTGGTATTAATTTTCAAGCTTATTAACCCGTGGAATTGTTTAATTAATTTGTTTAATTGGTTGTAATGAATTATTTTATTATCGATTTTTTTTCTTTTTTTTTTTATGATAGTGTGTATTAATTTTGTCGTTTTCTTTTTTTACTTGAGGTAAACTCGCGTAGTATGGGCTAAAGCTAAGAGTTATAGTGCGAGCTAAGAGTATTCACAAGCTCGTTAATTATTCATTCGGCTTTAGGAGTACCCGGTATAAAATGGGGGAGGAGGTAAATAATAAATGTCCCTACCGTAAGCTTTTCTTTTCCACTGCTCCTCCTGCCTCCTTCTTTCTTGTTCCGGAAACTTTATAAAACCATGGTGGAAAAAGGTCGTGATCCTGGTTCGTTGTTATTGTTGTTGTTGTTGTTGTTGTATTTCATCAACTTTATTTTTTCTCTCCCTTATTTTTTTCCATGTTATCCAAAAAACTTTCTAGCATTTATTTATACATAAATATAAACTAAAATACATACAGGATTTCAATTTCTCTGTACACCCAAAGTTTCATCCCATTTTCAACCTGTTCCTACACGCATTTATTAATATTTAAAATCGATTATAATAGTTAATAAATGGCATTTGATAAATGTTAAATATGGTAGAGGTTTTTTTTTTTTTCAGTATTGTATGAGGGTTGCAAGTTATGTGCGCACATCATTGCGAATATGGATAAGGGGTGAGTTAGTATTGCGCGATAGAGATGAAAGGGATGAGGGGAATATAGAGGGAAATTTATTCGCGTTAGTGCTTATACATGGCATAACAATTATCGATCGTTTGCTCGAGCATCTCCTCGTCAAAATAGCGATTTGGTAAATGCGAAAGCGCACAATGACTGCACTATAAATGGTCTCGTTTGCCGTGGGAAATTGATACACGAAACGAGATGGTATGCAATAGTCCAATGGACTCTAACATTTATATATATATAAATTTGTAGAAGGTGAAGTGGAGGATATAGGAGTGGAATTTTAAATTTATATTTTCTTATTTATTGAATTATTTTATTTACATTAAAATAATTCTGTTAAAATACGAAGAAATTTTTTTTATTTATTATTATTATTGTTGTTTTGGTTGTTGTTATTGTTAGTCGTTTTATACTTGAGAATGTAAATGCGATAGACAATTACAGGTGTAACGATGTGCGCAATTACAGTGATAATAATTTAAATGACGAGTAGTCCTTCACTCTCTATCATCTCTTTGGTTGTTTCCCTTTTTGGAACGTCTGCATAATATCTGCTTAATGCAAATCACATTTGCCAAGTTTCTCGTGCCATCACGGTTATAAACTTGCGGCAACGAGTTTGTATAGTGTGTATATCTTTTGTTTTAACATTTGCTTACTCTCGCTCGTGCCCCGGCTTTCTCTTGTTGTTTGTATAAATATTTATTTATTTATTTTTTGTTTGTTTATTATTTCTCGCGCCATGTCTTAATGTTATTCTGAATATGAAAAGTTGTCAGCGTTGAATATGTTATAAAATATTGCACAGTCCATTTATTAATTAATATTTTCTTTTTTTTTTTAAATAAATTTATTTTATCAATTTGTTGTGATTTAAATGACGAGTATGTGGAGGTGTATTACGATTATTAATTTGATTAAAATATACGATTACACATGGGAATGTGCGGCGATGCGTATAAAAAATGAAATAATATAAAAAAAAATTTTAATTGCAGTGGAAAAAAATATATTGGAAATATTAATTTTTTAATTTTTATTATTTTTATTCTGCTATTTCGAGAGTAGTTGAATTGATAATTTTATTGTGTGTGTGGATAAATATATATATTTATTTTTATTTTGGTGCGGCTGCACGTGGATGAGTTAATAAATATTGAGTAGTTTGTGCGCGTTGAGAAAAGCAAAAGCTCGGCGCAAGCCGTTGGCATTCTCACTAACTGGTTGCACAGAAGGTGCGAAATATATAAAAGCGACGAGTTTCAATAAAAAAATTCCTTGCTGCGTGTACGAGCGCGCAATCGTCAATGCGACGAAGCACACACCCAGTCGTCTGACGCGCGTGATTGGTGACGAATTCCTAATTAAGAAACTATGGGCAACGCAATGTTGAAAGAACGATAATGGAATAAATAAAGTCCCATTCCGAAAAAATAAAAAATAAAAAATAAAATAAAAAAAATATAAAATATTACTTTTATCCAAAAAAAAATAATTTCAAAGAAATAATTCAAAATAATTCACAAAATATATATTTTATCATTAATAAAAAAATTTTCGAATATTAATTTCTCCCATTTGTCCAGCAATTTTCTTTATTAATTTTTTTTTTTTTCATTTTATCAATATGAAGCCTGTGCTTTTAAATTTCCAATCAGGTCTGGGAATTTTTTCTTTTTTTCGTAGAGATATTGAAAATAGAATAATAGAGTGCAAGCGTGAATGGTTAGTGCTGTAGGTAATAGAAATAAAAAAAAAAAAAAAAGAAAACAAAGAAGAAAGAGTGTGATGTGGGCAAAGTGGAAGATCGAAGGCAGCGTAATCGAGTTTGCATGGCGCTAAAAACCATCGTGTTGAGTCGACGAGCGATAGTAATACGACGACGGATATAAAAAGAAAAAAAGTGTTGTATAAGTATTGCTACTTCTCGAGTGCTTGTGTGTAAGTACCCGGAATAAGTACCTATCCCTAAAGCGTCAGCGTATAGAATATACCGACACATTTAAATACATAAACATATACCTATTTATTTATTTTGCTATCATCAAATTTAAATATATAGACATGTATATATTTAGCTAATATCATTAAGTTAAAAATCTCCTCTATAATAAAAGCAAATATTAACTAAAGAATAATTAAAATAATACTTGAGAAAAATAAAATAATAGTAGATTATATTACAAGTGAGTGAAATAAGCCATTATAAGCGAGTGAGATTTTTGACGCACGAGCGCTTGCGCGAGTGTGACAATTATTCTCACGAGCTTATTATGGCATTTCACTCACGTGTGATATACGACGTTTTGTCCAACAGTTGTAGTTTTTCTTAAAAAAAAGTATAAAAAAAGAGTATAAAAAATTATGAAAAAATGTCAAGCATTGAGATCTTGGTTATCATGTTCGGTGGATTGGTTGTCATGGATACGTTGTTGATGAAAAACAAATTTTCGATTATAATATCATTTTTACTACTATATAAAATTTAGTCACTAGTGAGAGAAATTTGATTTTACTCACTGAAAACAAACGTATAAAACACCTGAAAAACTGGAACTGTTGGACAAAAATAATTTTTCTTCTTAGTATTTTTTTTTTTTTATTTCACGTGTTTTAGTGAAATAAAAATGATTTTGTTAAAGTAAATAGATACATAGGGATGATATATAATATATAAGTAAATGGTAATAAATATATATGTAATATTTATATAGATATACAAATATTGTAACGTCTTTTCCGCAAGTTGAGGCGTTAATTTCATTCCATTCGCATTTTAGTCACCGTCATGGAGTATTTCTCTATCTCTTACACACCCTCTTATATCGCCTACCCTTATTATTCGTCCCTTCTTACTTCTCTCCCAACATCTCATTTCATTTTCCTTCCGTCCTTGTATTCACATTCCAGAAACTTGACGAGAGAAACCCAAAATATAAAAGCAGGTATACAAAGATCGTTTCTTCATATTTTTTTGTGTTGTTGAGAGAAAAAAAATTAATAAAGCATTTTTTTTCTTCCATTTTTTTTTACATTAAGATGAGAGACTTTATTATGAGTTATTCAATATAATTTCGCAATTACATTTAACATCTTACTTTAATACTGGACAGAGTGAAGAGTGAAAGATGTGATGTAATAGTACAAAATATTTAACTAAAGATTTTATACATGTACATTTAAATCTCAAGTCTTTTAATAATTAACTTAAATACTCGGAGTTGTTGGTGTGGAAACACTTTATATATACATATATAAATACACTAGTATTAAAATAATAATAATTAAATGCAGCCCATTCACAATTATTTTATACAAAAAAAAATTTCTCTTTAAAAAAAAATTTTTTTTTATTTATTTTCAAATACAATTTCTCTTGTTTTTTTTTTCCTCTGACTTTGATATCTTTATACCTATTCTCTTTCTTCTTGCTATACGAAGAAAGCCCCATAAACAATTCGATATTTCCACAGGATTATTTCCCCCCCGGCTTTCTAATATTTTCACTCACTCACTAATCGTTTGCTCTCTAATTCAATTACAGCGCAGTATTCACTGTGATGTTTTACCCACAAATACAAACGGCAAGATTTCATCAACGTGGTCGTTGATGCTGATATAATGTTGAATAATAAATGTTATGTCTTCTGCGATCCTTACGAAGTAGTTGAAAGACAGAGAGGAAGTTAAACATCCCCCTCTGGTAAAAGTGATGTTATATAGAAGAGAACAAACAATTGGTAGAAACCGCATAGTATAAACAATACGATGAGAGCTTGTGTGCATTCTCGAGTAATTTCGAGTCTTTTTATTTCCTCTTGGTTTTCCAAACCCATTTTCACAGCTGCACTGTGTCCCGAGGTATGTTTTATTGCATCATATCGTAAACAACAACTTGATAATGATAACATTTTTAACAAAGACTTAAAGTTCTTCATATAATAAAATAATATTCGGAATTAAATTATTTTCATTATGTATAGATAATAAAATAAAGAAAAACGATGGAAAATGTGTTGGATAAAATAAGATATTTAAAAACTTTTTTTATTTTTATTTGAAACATTCAGCGATTCATTTGTCGTTAAAATTCAACACTGAAAAAAAAATTATGTTTCATTGACGAGTAGGAATAAAAAAAAAATAACTTCTCAAGGGAAAATAAATTGCCTTTAACTCGGAATAATGAAAGAAAATAAAAAAAAAAAATAAAATAGAACGAGTGTGATAATTAGCTCAACTTCTAGATTCATTTGCGAGCACACTGAAGTCATAGTTATTCAACTTCCTGTCTATCTCGTACATTGTCAGTGCTTTTTATTTCTATATATTTTTTTTTCTTTTCATCTAGTTATATAAAAAGGTATATAACAGTTTCCATTCCTTTTACGTTTATAATAAACGTTCGCTTGTAATTAACTCACATGCTACAACAGACGATTGCTATTTTTTTTTAATCTACTTTTTGTTCATTTTAATATAAATTTCAGTGCACACCTTTTTAAATACTATACTTGAAATGTTTCTATTGCTTATAAGCTTTTAATTCTCCAATAGAGAAAATAATATATAATGTATATTAAATATTTTTTTAAATAAATAAAATAATAATACTTGAGAGAATTTTTAATTTGGAATGTATAAATAAATATAAAGAACTTTATTCTAGTTCGACAAAATATCTTACTCTCGTACATGTTATTATATATATACCTTAGGGTGTACATAATGTAAATGTATATTATGTACATGCTAGTGATACTTCACGTACACGAGGTAAAATGGAATTGAGTACAATATGGGTGTGTGTGTTTTTGTCTGTACACGGTTGTGTATGGAAATGGGGTTGATTTTAATTAAAGACAAACATATCTCTCTAAACTCATTGTCGTTTCTCTCGTTCACTTCGACGCACATACATTATCGTAAAGAAAAAGTAATAATGATAATGTTTAATAAAAATTAAAAGGCAATTCATCGTGCTCTACTTAAAAAAAAAATCACTTGCGCTCTTTTTTTTTTTTTTTTTACGTTACTTCTACTTGAAATGTTTGACGTGAATGAAGAAAAAAATATATATATTTACATCTTGACATGAATATGAATCTGGAGCAACTCATGAGGAAAAAAAAAAAAGTTGAATTGTCACTCAAGTTTCATGACAATGTTAAATATAAAATTTTTGAATAAAAACGATGAAAGAATTAATTTAATTTATAGTAATAAAATTATAAATATCTATAAAAGTCATATGAAATTTTTGTGATAATTAAATTTGGAATTAAAAGAGAATTTTAATTGTTTTGTGAGTTGAAAAATATTGAACTAAAGATATTTTTTAGTTTTATATTTCGAGTGTGCTCAATACTACAAGTCAAACACAAGAGAGTTGTTCAATATGCCAGACAAAAAGGGATGTTGCACCCGAGAGAAATGTCCAGGGTGAGGGAGAATAAAAGATGTAGTATGAAAGAATACACACGTGAGAGGAAACAAAAATGTGCCACCCAATCTACTTCGTTAAGTAGAACAAACTGATCGAGCACTCTTTGATTAAAACTATCTGTTGTTAGTGTTTGTATTCTTCTTATATACATACAATATATTTGTATGAATGTGAGTGTCTCTAGAAAATCGAAGAAAATAAATATATAAAAAAAAGAAAAGTACACGCGGCTTCAAATTAATTGGTAAAGTTGGTAAACTTGCACTCTCTCGATTTCGAACGTGATAAACGGTCGAGCGTTTGTGCACATACTCTACTATCTTTTGTTACACAATTTCGTGAAGCCCCTCACGTGCAACGACGGGTTTTCAGTGTCGCAAAGACAAATAGTTCTATCTATATATAAAATTTATTTCTTTCATCCTTTACAAAATGAAAGTAGAACAAAATCGTATATAAATTACATATCCACTCAAAGAACTGTAACTTTGTCTTAAAAAAAAAAAAAAAAAAATGAATAACAAATAAATACACAGAAAAAATAATAATTCAAATAAAATATAAATATCATTTATTTTATATTTTATACAATAAATACCGGGTATAACGTGATTGAATTTCGAGTTCAACGGAGCGAATAAAAAGTTGGTGGTGCGGGTTAAAAAAAAATAAAATTCCTTTTTTATTTTATTTATTTTTTGTTTTTATTCTCTCTCGCGTTTTTTTGCTATTTGGAGGGTAAAAGCAGCTTGTCAAGCCCTTGAATTTCCGTCCCTTGGCTGGTTGGACGGCGTCGTCGCAACGAACCACCCTGAAAGTAAGTAGCCCGCAGAGCCACATCGAATCTCGTCCCTAGACAGGATGTTCTCCCGCAGGATGTTGTATCCTTAATGTATTTACCTTGGCTCCTAACCCCGATCGAACTACATTCAACACAGCCCGCTGGCGTCTGTTGCTCCATGTGAATTTACGTGTGTGTATATGTTCATGTTTATATACAGAGAAAGAAAAAGTGTGCTTTAATGTTCGTTTAAAGATATATTTAATCTGTTGTAAGGGATTCGATTGATACAACACTCATATATTTGTAAGAAATTTATTTATATCTAAGCGTTTATTTATTTAATATCCCCTAAAACATTACTAAGTTTCCATAATCTATAATTAAAACTCGATTAAATTAAAAATTTATGAATACAATGTAAAAATTAAATATCAAAGAAAATAATAATTAAAAAATATTTAAAAATTAAATATCATTATATTATTCATTATGCATATGTAAAAAATTCTTAATAATTATACAATGTTTCCTTAAATAATTTATAACAACATAACGATCTTTGTTATTAAAAGTTTCAACTACATGTAAATAAATTCAAAATAACTTATCTATTTATATATAAAACTCGTTGTTGTTCATAAATTGAAATAAAATTGTTGCACCAACAGTTTAAGGAACTTAAAATCCTCAGTACTTATCCAACTATATACAAATACATATATACATATATAATATTCTGTATATGCCCTAAAGCCACGTGCGTACATTGTCTTCGAATTAATGTGAGTTGCCCTTTGCGCAATGCTAATTTTCATCTCATTAGCATTTCGTGTGCAGTATACCGTAGAGATTTTACTAAAAGTTTCGTATCTCCCTCAAACGTGAACGAGAGCGAACGTCTTTGAGAACATCAGCATCATGGTCGAAGGGGGGAGGGAAGGGTAAAAGTAAAACGATAGACAAAGAGATAAATAGAATGAGTGAATGAAAATGAGAGAGTTGAAGAGATTCACAACGCGTTGGCGCCCGCGCGTTTAGGTTGAACGTTCGTGTCCCGGATGAAAGTGCTCATGCCATGGAGAATATGTATGTTTAAGGTGGTGGGTACTATGGAGCACAACTTCACTATGGTATTAAAGCGATTGGCGTCGTCTGCTAGTGGCAGGAGTCCTTTATATGCCAGACACGATTTTCTACTTAGCACTGGGTGCCACATCTAACGCGCTCGCGCCCATCCTATATGTATGTATACAGTTAGATAATGGTGATGGTATGACATTGGACAGCAAGACCTATCTCCTTCATATATATATATATATATATATATAAATATATAGGTAAAGGGGATTCTGTTACCGACATTGAAGGGAACATTGTGGGTGAAGTGAAGACCGAGAGAGGTGAAAGAATGAACGAGAAAAAAAAATTATATATCCCACGAGACCAAAGTGATCGAGAGGGATTGCAAAGTGAAAAAGTATGTATATATTGTATAATATCTATGTACATATATATATGTATGTAGAGGGATAATATGCTTTCTTTAATGGTCTTTTTCGTTGCAACGAGTGAGGTATAAAAATATTCGGTGGCACTATGGGATATATAATCTTCGATCTTTCTTAAATTTAATATTAAATTTGACACTCGAGTGTTGGTATGAAATGATAGATTGTATTTAAGCAGAGATAGTTTTATAAGTTAGAAAAATCCTTTTAATGAAAAAGTTTGCTGGGAAAGTAAAGACAAAATAAATCGAATATAAAATTTCATTAATTTTTCATTTATATCTGTATGTCGATTGTTTGTTTAGTTATTTAATTGAGTAATCATTCAGGTTTATTTTTTTTAAATGAATTTGTGAGACGTGAAAAATATTGATCGATGAAGTGTTGAAAATTGTTAGAATAGCAATTGATTTTTAGTTACTTGTATTTTTTTTTTTTTTTTGTATTATCATTGTTATTCATGTATATCAATATTCAGCTACATATTTCCCTTATTTACTTTGTTATGTATCCAACAGAAGAAGATTTAGTTCAATAGAGAGATATGTATATTCATATTTATATTTTATTTTCTACGTTTGAAATATTTTTCTTTTTAAAGTGTATCTTATCGACGGGTGCGAGAGTTGTTGGAGATATGTCTCAGATTATTCTCCCATCTTGTTTAAATATATATGTATAATATATGTAGATAGATATAAATATAAACCTCCGTTTTCGTATATACCCTCGACATTTGCTATATCAAATTGCGTAGTCACACGTGAAGATCTGTATTACGCTTGAGGACATGAGTGGGTGTATGAATACATCTTTGGGTTTGATATTCTCCATACCTGAAGGATATAAACATGTCCCATAATTTTTATACCAATTTTACATTTTATAAAGAACCATTTATCTTTCGCATTTAATATAATTTCAATTATTTGTATGATGAATAATAATTAATTATCGATTTTAATTTTTTTGTATTTCAGGATTGAAAGCTGAATTGTATTATGTAAGGGAAGGCGTTGTGAATGCTTATGCAATGACGTTTGTGGTGTTGGTACCAGCAAATATGGCGGACTTGGAGTTTTCTTGGGAGAGTTTGGCTGGTATTCCAGTGAGTACAAAAATAAAATTTAATATAATTTTATTAAATAGATTTGCGATTTTGATAATAATTTCAACAAGCATAAATATCATTGGGTGTATTATCGGAAATTAAATTGACGTAGTGACCTGAAAGTGTCTGTCATATTAATTTTAGTTTGACAGACTCTTAATGAGTCGAAGGTTTGATGTAAAATATACAAGTGATATAAAAATAAAAGGAAAAAGGAGGAAATAGATAGAGTAAATAAATATCCAATTGAAAATATCTTTATTAATTAAACGTTCACTTACTAAAATTAATTACTAAATAAATTCACAGTGTAAAATTTACTGATTCCTCAATCACATAATTAAATAATCTGTTTATATTTAATTATTTATATCAAATGATTAGTATAAACCAAATAAGAAAAAAAATAATAAACAAATTAAATTTTTCTTATCGCAATTGCATATTAAAAAAACAATTTCGTTTAATGATTCCAACGATACAATGGAATTTTTTTTTTCCTCTCATAATGTTTATGGAATTTACACCTGTGAATGCGCGATAAAACCGAAACAATAGTGCACAATCGTGAATTCGCAACGTCAATCTCAATAATCTCAAACACAAAAGGTTGGTTAGATAAACAATCATACACAAAATCACTATCTACTGCTTGTCCCCTAACTGGTTTTACGTCGAGGTGCTCAAGTGTATAGTATACATGTTGAATCAGTCTCGCATTATATCAATAGGGTGAAAGAAAAAAAAAAAACAAAAATATCTACAATAAATACAAAACAAATACTATACAAAAAAATATCAACATCGAAGGGCTAAATAATTTTTTTTTCAACTCTCTATTAACACTTCCCCAACTTCAAAATGTAACAATGCAGAATAAAATAAACAATAGTGTGTATAACTGAAACTTGTTCGATGCTCATTCACAATTGAATTTTTTTATATATCGCGGACAAATAAAATAAATAAAATGACAATAGAACACGAGGGTTAAGAGACCATATCGTCAGCCATGGGAACTCGTACACATACCTACATATATATCTATAAATAAAGACGAAAAAAGGGAGAATGATATATTCCAGTGGTTTGTGAAACCTGTCGAACGAAATACAGAGGGAGAAAGTTTATCAATACTCCATCAATATGAAATACAAACAGTAAATCGCGAGAAATAGGGTCGTTGAATTTCACTTTGCTTCACTTGTTATTTTTTCTCTTTCTGCTATTCTCTTCTTCTCACTTGCACTGCGTCGAACAAGTTCTAACACGCGTCACCAAGGAAACCAGTGCTGCTGTATACACTGGCCCTGCACCCTTTGCTTGTTTCATCAGCATCCTCTTCCGCCTTTTTCAATTCACCAGGTTTCTATCTCTACATTGAAAAACCACTGTGCAAAAATTATATCGTTTGCTACTATATTCAATGACGTAAATGCATGAGGAACGAAGGAGAATATTTTTTTTTCATGTCGTTTTCTCTCGTTCGCCCTCAATCAAACGTTAAACGACAAGGAAATTGACGCTTGACTACATCGCGGTGTACATAGTGTTGTATCGTTCGGATACTCCCCTTTGGTTTTCTCTTGTGTAAGGGGATAGTAAGCTTCTTGGGTTTTGATCAAGTTGAAGGTTGTTTCGTTACTGTGTAGAAGAAGGTAAAGGCTAGTGTGTGTGTGTGTAGATAGAGGAGAGAATGAATGGGGGGAAAGAATGAATTTGTGAGAAATGAAATTGTAGTCAAAGAGAAGTGATAATTGAAATGTTTTATGAGGGTAAAACGATTCACGATAAAATTTGTTGGAATATGTGTAGATGATAGATAAAAGAAAGGAATAAAATAAAATGATAGGGGAAAAAAAATGAAGAGGATAAGTTTTTTTTTTTTTAATGATCTTTTTTATATGGTTTTTGATATTTAATAGAGTGTGATGAGTGTATCCATAAGTTTTTCGTGTTCTTGCAGTGAATCAGGTTATAAATGAGAGTGACAAAAAAGTTTTCAGCAATTATGAGGGTAAGGAAGAAGAGAGGAACTTGCTAATTAGTAATTTTATGAATATGTATAGTTATAAAACGTGTGTATAAATAAAAAGGTTTTGATAGTAAAGAAAGGAAAAAAAAAAAAAGAGTAAAGGCTTCATCATTATTCCCGAGAGTTTTTAGGTGTTGTACTATATACATTCCCACGTAGTACGCTCGTAATTTACAGACAGAATTGCGGGGATAATGGAATGAATAACGACATAACACTCGTACTATCCGTGAAATAATGAGTAAGAAAAAGAAAGAGAGAAATTTCGCGATTTAGTTGAAAAATCCCAAGCGTTTGTAAACTTAAATTTTCTCACCGATATCGGTTTTACCTAAATTTCACCAAATTTTTCAACCGATAAAAAACCACAAAAAAAATAAAATGAACATATATAATTTAAGAATAAAATAATAAAATTATAAAATAAATATATTCCCAACAAATTAACTTTAATGAATTATTTTATTTTAATATTTATTCTTGCTGAATTTTTCCACTGAATTTTCTGAAGCTTGCAGCGATTATGCAGCGAGGCAAATGCATATACTCGCGTTATATTTGTCTTGAACCTTGGAGAAGAGGAAGGTGAGGAGAGAGCAAAGAGAAATTCAACCCAGCGAATTTGTGGATTACTCTAATTTCTTGCAAACCCTCTCACTCATTCCATCCAGGAATTTCGATCAGTTCACATGCAAAACGCGTATATTCGCGAATGCGAATGCATATACACACACTCATATACATATACACATAAACGCATTAGATATATTCAGCAAAGGGTGGATTTAAATGGCAAATGCAACCGCCCTTTCAACATACCCAGAAATGTTTAGTATACATAAGGACAATCTAAATCCCTACACGTTTCGACATGTATACGAGATAGCCGGATGTTTATTCTTAGTACATATGTATCTTACCTTCTCTTTCACCTTCTATAAACATATAAACAAATACATGTATATAATCATCCTTTTACTTTCCCTTCTATCTTCGTTTTGCTTTGTGTTGTGTTTCATCCCTCTGCGAACATTTTCCATCCAGTTATCTGTGGTATTTCTCATTTCAAATCACCACGTTCGTTATACTGCACCAACGGACCAATAGAGATACGTGTAATACTGTACAGTATATTACAACTTAAATCACATGAAATACACAAAGGCATTCTTGTTTTCCGATAGGTAATCTTCAAGTCACTCTCTCTCTCTCTGTCGCGTTAAATTTATTTTTTATTTTTTTGTAGTCTTTATTTTTATGTCAAGAGTAAAAGAACATGTTGGAGAATTAGTTGGATAGTTTTAGGATAACGAGAATTATCCTGTCTTTCAGTGCATTCTATTCTTTGTATTTTCTTCTTTTTTATTTTTATTCAGTTTGATAAAAAAACCTTTATATTTATTTTCATTATTATTTTCGTATAGTTACCTACTGTTAACTTGAAATTTATCGAGATGATTTATACCAGTTTATTTGTCGTGTGATATATCTCTTGGGGTTTTAGTGTGATAAGAAATTATGAGACCACGTCAACGAGATTTTTCTTCGAGGACATATACATTTTATAAACATAAATAATGCAGAATTATTCCAAAAATTTCACAACAAAAATAAAAAGATCAAGAATCAAAATTAATAAATGAAATTTTAATCTTACAAATTTATCATTTAAATATTTTTTTTTTTTTTTAATTATTCATTTTATACAAGCTGAATTTATCACAAAGGTT
>JAQQBS010000003.1:8132471-8148355 GCA_030347275.1 Microctonus aethiopoides | reverse complement strand
AAAAAAAAAAAAAAAAAAAATTGGCAAAGAGAAATAAAAAGACAAAAGATATCCCAAGGGATTTGTTCTTGAAGCTTATCGAGTTTGATCTCATGGATTCTTGGTCGAACAGGCACGTCTCATTCCCTATATATATTATTGTATAAACGTACGTATATATCTATATACTTTAACGCGCATCGACGCGGTTTTTCCTCCCTCTCTATCTCTCTCTTTCTATTCTATATCCCACACCACACTTTGATTTATCCCATATATATTCTCCAATACTATAATATATCTATACAACCATCCGCCAATCCAGTCGCGATAGCATCGTCGTTCATGGTCTCACGATGAAATTTTTCCTCCTGATTTTCTCTTTATTTTATTTTTTTTATATATGTATATGTACACATTCTACTCTCTCTCTCTCTTGCGTACTCTTATCCTTCAGTCTCTCGTATATAATTCCAAAAGTCACGACCAATGGCAATGAGTCACCAGAAGCTATTTTACTTTATCATGATCAATCCACAACTTCCGAACGACCCTAGACATCTATAGACGATTTTTCTCGTTTTTCTTTTTACACTACAGCACTCTCTCTCTCTTGGTCTTTCCTTCCTTCATTCGATCTTTCTCTCTGTCATTCCCTTTATCTTTTGCCTCTATTGATAACTCGATGTCAAATGATATCTTACAACGCGAAAAGTTATCCTGAAACATTCACCGAGAATTTTCTATTATAATACACGAATAAAAATTGTTAAAAGACAATTTACTATACAATATAATTCTAGCTGACTCATCGACATTTGTATCTTTCTCCCCATGTTATTTTTCCCCAACATGAATAGCTATATAAACCACACATAAACAATATTGCTGGTAATATAAACTCACTCGAGGATTTCATCAGTGTCTTAATTAATCATTGACAACAATAAAAAAAATTTATTCTTTTGTCTGTAATGATTCTCTTAAAATTTTTTTTATTCATCATGATAAATAAAACTAAACAGTACAATCATTGCAATTAATTTCTCCATTTTGAATATACATAAATACACCTTTATTTTAAATAAAAAAAAATAAATAAATACACAATTATTTATATCTAATATAAATTCGTCTTTATTATTTGCTCTCTTTAGAAAATTGTGAGTCACACTTGGCACCTTAATTTTCCCACAGTAAACTTTGTCACGATTCAGTTTGTCCCCTCAATTCTCTTCTTACTAATATACCTATGTATCTGTACATACATATAGAAATTATATAGTGTTGAGTAGGCGTGATGAGAGTGAGTATATATAAGGGGAAACGTAAAACGTATCTCACTGCGAACGTAGATGAATACGGGCGCGAATAAAGTTTAACACTCGCTTATTCAGTCTCTCTATCTATCTAGCAACGTTGGCGTACAACGCAATTGGGGATGATTTGTGAATCATCCACTTGTTAGACGAAAGTTACCTCCACTCTGTCGCTTTGCAAGTGAAAGATAGATAGATAGAAGAAGAAGTAGTAGAAGAGGTTAAAGCAGTGGGGTTTATGCACAAAACTCCGTCCTGACTATATGTACTATCGTAACGTTGGTGTGAATGGATGAAGACGAGTTGTCTGTATACATAGATAGAATGAGAAAGTGGAAGGAGCATCAGCAGCAATAGGTGGTAGAAATGGAACTGGAGACGAAGGGTGTTTTAGACGCCTCAGGGGGTTCGCGCGTCTGGTGCAAAAGACGGGGTTGAGAAACCCCCGGTGGAAGGGGGGGGGGGGAATTGTTTAGTGAGAGAGTGGGTGAAGAACTCACCCCACGGCGACAATTACTTGTAATACTGTCGCCCCCAGCGGTGATGGGGGACTCGATGGGGCGTGTTCTCGATAAAAAAGATATTACCAAAGCCTCTTCACTCTTTGTATGTATAACAAAAATTATATGTATGTGTATGTGTTTTATTTCTCATTCTTTCAATATCGAGTGTGTAATGTGTGGCGGCTTTCCGCCATGTGTCAGATGATGTGTATGATGGTGACTTTCCCCTCGTTGTACCAGTTGGTCTCCCTAAATGTCTTGATTATTAGACTTTGATATACATATGCGAAAAAATTCATGAGGACATTAACATAAACATATGATCATTAAAGCCACGTGAATCACACTTATTTATATGTATATTTTTATTTTTTCATTGAAAGATAGATAATTTTTATTATTTTAAATTAGAGAATGAGACGAAATAGATTTTTATTCACTAGTGTTCGATTAATTTGTTCCAATATTAATAATGTAAATAATATTCATATTATTTATATATTGTATATAATATATGATATTATATATTAATAATATCAATAATATTTATATTATTAATATTGAAACAAAAAATTTTTATTCACTAATGTTAAATTAATTTGTTTCAGTAGTAATAATATAAATAATATTTATTTATTTAGCAAAGTGTTACATGGTTTGCAAAAATGTATACAAGAAAGAGAACAGAATAAATATATAAATAACAAATTTAAATTTAAAATTGAGATAATACATAATTTCCGAGTAATTTCTTAAAAGTTGTGAGTTTAATACAAGTTTTTATATTATTTTTGCAATTGATTAAGTTCATGGAGACCCTTAAACAAAATAGTGTTACATAATTGATCTTTTTATTCAGGTATTTAGATTATAAATATCAAATTTATTTACCGTTAATATAATTAATTTAATGCACTATTAATTATTTAAAATCAATTAGTTAATGATATAATATTTCATTAACAACCAAAAAATTTTCCGACACTTACAATTTTATTTCAATAAAACAAATATACGTGAGGAGTTAATTTTGAATTGATGTTGGTAAAATTTGAGGATATGCATGTATACAAATATAATTTTCAATTCGATATGTGATGTGAATAAATTATATAGTTATATATTTATAGAACCAAGGTGATATTGAAGTATTTTCTTGATATGATAATTTTTATTTTATCAACTGATATTAATGTTACTCATACGAACCACTGAACATGCAGTGGAAGGTTATAAAATAACATGACATAAGCATATTACGTAAAAAACCAGTGAGTGATATGAAAAAAGTTGGTGGGACTATGTAAAAGATTTGTGAACACCTGTTTCTATTCCTATAAATACTAAAGTACCACGAAACCTTAGTTACTTTTGAATTTGTGGCAGAAGATTTCAAATAAAATTTCGAAGATGTCTCATTCGTTACTGTGGTTATTAATCCTAATGTTCACTATTTATTCCATAAATGTAAGTAAATAAATATAAATAATAAATATGTATGATTTGATTTTTATTTTATAAAATATTTTTGAAAAAAAAAAATGATAACTTATAGTTTCTAATTTTTTATTTCATTTTTTGGAAAGGCACGAGTATTAAATTGTGAAGATGGTCCAGAATATTGGTGTATAAGTCAAAAAACTGCAAAACAATGCAACGTAATTATAATTTACCTATCGCAAATATTTTATTAGTATGATTTAGATATGAATTGTGGTTTTACAATTAATATTTGTTGCAGAAAGCGAATGCATGTTTTGAAGTTTCAATGCAGAAATTGGCGAAACATGATAAGGTTATAGTGGTTCTAGCTACCACGACTCAAAACAGTAAATACTACGGAATACCAAATGATCCAGGCCGTTTATATGGGTAAATCAACCAATAAAATATTATTTTGTATAATTAAAATTTTTTTCATTACGTCTCAATGTAATTTCAATAAAAAATTTTATTTTACAAAAATGTATATCAATAGTGGGGCTCAATAATTTTTCCATAGTATATAAATTGTTATTATTAATATTCATTAGTTCACGCGCGATTAGACTTTAAAGGTGATTCACATGTATAAACTCGCGTTTGTGAAGGGCTATAGTGTCAGTTTGATTCTTCTACATGAAATTTTCGATTGTTGAACCGATTTTTGAGATGGTACGTTATGTAATATGGTGTTTAGCAATAGCTTTCATCGTAAACTTAGTGTCTGTAAGTAATTCAATTTCGTTTCTTTGAAAAAAGAAAATAAATAAATAAACAGATCAAAATGTACTGCATTAATTAAAATTGCTTTTCATAGAAGGCACGAGTATTAAATTGCGATGATTAAGTATATCGGTATGGTGAATATGTTCGATATATGATGTGAATAAATTATATAGCTTATCACATATTATCATGAGGACATTAACATAAACATATGATCATTAAAGCAACGTGAATCACACTTATTTATATCTATATTTTTATTTATTCATTGAAAGAAAGATAATTTTTATCATTTTAAATTACAGAATGAGACGAAATAGATTTTTATTCACTAGTGATAAATCAATTTGTTCCAATATTAATAATATAAATAATATTTATATTATTAATATTGAAAGAAAAAATTTTTATTCACTAATGTTAAATTAATTTGTTTCAATATTAATAATATAAATATTATTTATATTATTAATATATAATATTATATATAATATATAATAATATATAAATAATATAATAATATATAAATAATATAAATATTTTTTATATTATTATTATTGAAACAAATTAATTTAACAATAGTAAATAAAAATCTATTTTGTCACATTCACTATTGTTAAATTAATTTGTATCAATATATTAATAATATAAATAATATTAATTCATTTAGCAAAGTGCTACAGGGTATGCAAAAATTTATACAAGAACGAGAACAGAATAAATATATAAATAACAAATTCAAATTTGAAATTGAGATAATACATAATTTCCGAGTAATTTCTTAAAAGTTGTGAATTCAGTACAAATTTTCATATTATAGTGTTACAATAATTGATTTTTTTATTCAGGTTATTCAGATTATAAATATCAAATTCATTCACCATTAATATAATTAATTCAATGCGCTATTAATTATTTAAAATCAATTAATTAATGATAAAATATTTCATTCACAACCAAAAAATTTTCCCACACATGATTCTTATATATATACATATAATTTTATTTCAATTAAACAAATTTATCTTTAATCTAATTCATCATCACTTAATAATAACTACGAATAATAATTACAGTAATTCTATAATTAATTACAAATTCATCTCTGAGATTATTGAGATCGTGATGTAAATTGAATAATGTCACACATTAAAACTATCTGTCTACATTCACGTACATGAAATATATTCTCTCTCACTTCACGTCAAATATTCTTCTCTTTCTCTAAACTCTCGCGTGACGCGTACATACATATACATATATATATTCACGTGCGAACATTGGCATTGCAAAACCACCCCCATCCTACAACAATTCTCTCGATGGCATCGTGCGCGACGCCACCGCACCACGATAAGTCCTGTGGGATAACAGCCTCGTGTTTCGGATAACAGGGAATATCACGGTATACCCGACACCGTGAAACACACCGCGTCGTGGCCGTGACAAATACCCAACCTCTCTCCTTCCTTTTCCCTTTCCCCCATTTCAACCAACCACCCCATTTGAAGCGCCCATAACCCTCTCTCATCGTTGTCCAACTCCCCATTTTACTCGCGCGTCGTCGACGTCACACCGCTGCTGTTACAAACCGTCGTCCATTCTCAAACCCTATATAATACCAGATTATACGGCATAATCACTGGAAACCGGAGACCTGAACGTAATTCACATGAAATATCCGCGCGAAAATCTATACCTCTTTATATATACATATAACGTGACAGGCAAACAGTAACGCGCATTAACCATGTTTTCAATTTTATTTACTCACTATATTATTTACCATTTATAAAAAAACAAAAAGAAAAATTTTTTTCTATTTTTATATTTTACTTTTTATTTAATTCAACACTTGTTACAAAATTCGCATTTTATGATACAATATAATACGTTATTAATATTAATAAGACATTGAAAAATTCAAAATAACTTAAACATTAGCGTTAGTATATATAACTATGTATAAATATAAATATATTTCTATATGTGTATAAAGAAGGCAGATTTTTAAATTCTCATAGCGTCCGTTATTGCGAGGATGAAAAATCGTGTTGAGACACGCTGATGGCGCATCCATACTCATACTCACAATTTGAGGTCGGTGGACGGAAAGAAAATTTTCTATGCGCGCATAGAGAGGTATATATCCGCATAATGTTTCGCTCCATTATGGGATAAGGTATTTAAATATATATTTTTATATACTTGTAGAATATATGTATGTATATATAAACGGGGGAGACACCTTTCAAACGATGGCTATCGGTCGTGCGTCGGTCTCGTGTGTACAATAGTATTTGTGATTGTGTATCGAGGGGGTAAACGATGGGGGAGAGATGTAATATATATACGGTGTGACATGTTGTTAGTAAAGTGTTGTCGTAGCACCACGACAATGACGACAACGACGACGCTCTTATGGTAATATTTTAGAGTAAATTAGGGAGAGATATTATAATGAAACTGTGAGCGGCTTTGTTGATTGTGTGTTGGTATGATAGAGGGTTAGTGGTGAGTGGTGAGGTGTAGAAGAGTGTGAAAAAGGTTTGTGTATGTGGAGGTGTCAATTGTCACGTAGCCGCAAGACCGATAGCAAATTTAAAACACGACGACCACCGTTTTCAATTTTCATTATATTTTTGGCTTTTTGATAAATTTTCCTTTATACTCGATTTATGGATTTTTCTTTTGCTTGCTTTTCCCGGTCGTATTGATGTGTCATGTCAATGACTTTCATGTTGGCGAACGAATAAAAGAAGTAGAGAAAAAATGGAGGAGACTTTGTATAAAAGTTGTTATTATTTGCTTTTTTTTTTCTGTTGGAATTCTTCCATTAATTTTCGTCGGGAGGGAATATTGTTGAACGATAAAAGTGTGTGTAAGTATAAATATATATGTATGCATATGTTTGTGTGTGTGTGCGAAGAAAAAATCGGTTGGCGCGTGTCGTATTTGTCTTTTTTTTTTGCGCAAGGTGGACTTTATGGAAGGTGGCATTGAGCGATCATCTCATCTTGGTGTACAAAGTTAGATGAGGAAATTTGTCCTTGCGATAGGTTTACTGATAGTTCGCCAACTTCATGGGCTAAAGAAAGTGGAGGAGAAAAGGAAAATGATGGTGATAGGATGGGTTAAGATTTCCGACACAGAAGCCATGTATTATTCTATAGAATTTCTCATTCCGTTTTCCAGGTTATTTTAAGCCTCTCTTTTCTCTCAATATCCCTGCATCTGTATAGGATGCGCGTGTATCCTATATATCTTTGTGTAAAGAAACGTGTAATAGGAAAGTATAAGAAATAAAAGGAAAGACCAAAAAATAAATGTAACAAGATGACACTTTTTATTTTTTAAAAATAAATTCTTCATCGCATAAAATTTCTTTTTAATTTTAATTCCAATTTTTTTCATGTCTATAATAAATTATATTGAGATAAATGAAAATATACATGAATAATAATTTACTTTTAGTATAAACTGAGTGTTAATTTAAGGGAGTGAATGAAAATTTTGTGGTCTATTTTAGTAAAATTTATGTGGGATTGAGAGAATTGTGTGAGCTGGATAAATTGACTGCCTCGCGCACATGAAATTTGAATGCGTCCAAAGGCCACAGTTGCAATTTAGAAGAGAGAAAATAAGAGAGAAGACAGGGTAAAGAGTATTTCAGTGGATCATTGGCTCATTTATCAGTTCAGGGATTTAGAATGTCTCTCCTGTGTGTCTGCCAGAATAAATTTATCGGTTTTATAATTAAGCAAGGCTTCGTCTTTCCTCTAACCCCAATACGCAGTGAATAACTCTTATCACTAATTTATATCTCTAGCACATTGCCTTGCTTTTAATACAACCGCGGACCATCAACTTCACCAATAGTGTGTTATATTACTCGGTAGACCAACGATGCGATACAAAGAATAAATAAATTTTTTTACGAGAAATAAAATATCTTAATCCGTACTCAATCAATCAGAGCCGATAAAATTTACGTTACGGTATAAACTTTTTTGTTACGTGCGTAATCTTGTTACGTGCAACGAAAAGCTGTCAACACAAAAGTAAATATCAAATAATAAATAAAAAGACAATAAAAAAAGATGAACGTTATTTTTTTTTCCATCCACGAGGAATAAATTTATAAAAAATTTATTGGCAAAAAATTTTTCATCACAATATTTTTTTTTCCCCTCAATTCTGGATTATAACAGTACGAAAAAAAAAAAATGTCGTTTAATTTTCAGCCCCTGCGTGTGAAAGCAATCCCAGTATTTTCCAGTTTCCAATTACAATTCCAATCCCCTGGTGCGCAAAACCGTGATAATTATTTCCCACCATTTTATCATTTCTTTTCAAATACATACATCTTTGCATTATACATCTATATCAAAAAAGAACCTACACATACATACATTCACATATGTACAACCGCGTAACATAAAAAAAAAAATAGCAATTAAAAATAAAATTATAAAGATGAATAAATTCGAAAATATTTCAGTTAATAATCTCTGCATTTTTATTCATATATTTATTATATAATATTCTGAAATTATACATATACTTATGTATATATGATATGTATAATAGTTACCAATTTATCAACGTGGATGAACTAAGGGTCCATTGGATCTGACATTAAACACACAACAATTCAATGTCACTTGAAGGTCCCATCATGTTAGTATTTGTCCAAGGTTCCATTCAGTGCGAGAGGTTTCAAATCCCATGGACCAAAAATACACACTCTATCACATATATCCCATGCTTATATACATAGATTTCACCATCACTTACTCACAATACATACGAAAACTTCCATCATAAACTCTATCTATCTATATTACGCTACATATACTGCATGAACGCGAACGAAAATCGTCTCTAACAAGCTTCATAATTACAATGAAACCAAATGGAAATATCTCAGTGGCTAAAACATAGTTATTACAACTTTCTGACGCTAGAGGGTATTCACGCATTGTTTCTCCGCATGGACAATAATTAATACATATACTTTATATTCATTGACATTTATTCTATTTAAAATCGCCTGAAATTCTATTTAAAATCTCAGGGTGATTTTTGATAGTCACATTACACAAGTTATAAGATTTATTAATAATTTTCTCATGTATAAAAATTAAAAATGTCCTCAGAGACTCGAAGCAACATTAAAAATATATATCAGTGTGATATAATATGAGCTCAAGTGATTTTGCTGAGTTGAAACGAAATGATATGAGCAAAAAGCAAAATAGGGATGATGAGTTGTTTGAATAGGGTACAGTTATACATGAAGGGTGGACAGAGGGTTGCTATGACGATCATGCCCCATCGAATTACACGAAAATTGCCCTATGTACCAACTATTCCTATCATCATCCCTCGCGTTTTTCATTTTTTATTTTACTGTTTATTTCTCTTTTTGTATTTTTTCATGTCGAATTTATTTCCCCATTTTTTACAAATATATTTTTCATACATATATTCCTTTGTACTCTATATACCCATACATAAATGAGTTGCAATATTCTCTATGGGCACTGATGAAATACACAACACTCTCTATCATTTTACTTTCATCAAGAATATGATAAACGCGTTGTTGCGCTGCACATGATATAAATTCTATTAAATAAATTAATGTATGAACATCAAACATGTACATATGCTTTACCTAATGTAATGCCTCCAGCGATATTTAATTATCTGAATATAATTTCTCTATGGCCCTTCGTTCATTGTGTCTCTTTAAATAGTTGACACATATCCAAAGATCATTTGTTTATTGTTTTTGATAAATAAAATTATAATAAATATTTAAAACATTCCTACAATTTGACATACAAACGTGCAAATATAACAGAACAATTAATATTTCACTTGTATCATCATTTATATCCATAAAACAAAATATTAAATTAGAAAAAAAATAAAGTGTATTAACTTTTATTTAGGATAATAAATCCCAAGTGATTAATTAAGTGTACACGTTTCTTATAAAAAAAAAAAAGCTTTATATCTTTGTTTGTATAGTGCTTTCAAGTGTATAAATATAATTATATATATGTAGTAAAGTAGACGTGTGGATTTAAAGATTAAGTCGTACAGTATCTGCTTCGGTAGTGAGATGTGGTAGTATAGCATTGGTGTGATATAACGTTTATAAGTAAGTCGAGACTTAGTCTACAGGGACAACTGCCTGCAATCCTTTATCTATGTCGGTGTGTTTGCAATACATGTATGTATATAGATGTGCGTGTATTTGTTCAAAGTGACCTAACCTTATAGAACTTTATAACGCAATGTTTTCGTATTATGAAACAAACTATTGTATCCACAAACTTATCCCACCGTACTCTTTCTTCTCATTTATTATCACAACATTTACCAACTATATGTATATGTATACGTAGGTGTACTCTACTAACACTAATACAGCCTTGTATTATGGTGTGACATTCAGTTTATAGGTCCCCTGCCAGCAATTAACTACAACGTTGATTGTAACAAAGTCACGCACACATTTTCGTCCACTTCGTCTACTTCATTCGAAGTTTATAGACTCTATCATAAACAGAAGAGCTGTGGTTTATACAGAATTGGTTTGTAAATAAATTTTGATGATATGAATTTAAATTTTCCTTTTTTTATATTTATTTATAAATGTATAATGTGAATTGGGAGTTGTATGGATTTTTTAGTGTAGTTTTTGTTTTATTTATTGTCTGTTTTTGACGAGGGATAATATGGTTTCGTAGAGAAGTTGTTATTTCTTTTATTTATTTATTTATTTATTTATTTGTATTTTCTGCCTTTCATTCAAACGACTGAATGTCCATTATCGTTGTTAAACGAAAACCCGTGAAAGAAATTGTTTGTTCAACGAATTGACTATCGACAGTGAGTTCAAGTGTCCAAAAAAAAATAAAAAAAAATAAATAAAATAGAAGATATATGTAAGTTGTTTCTGTCAGTGGCATTGACAGATAATTGATTTTTTTTCTAAAGGATAATAGACACACCGGTGATAAGTCGTGAAAAGAGAATGGAAAGATAATTGAAAGTAAATAGAAATTGTGTTAAAATGTATAATGTAAATGAGAGTAAAACGGAATTTACACCAGTGTGTTATTCAACTTCAGTCTGACCACATAATTACCATCACCACTTGAACACTTATATACACAAGGGTTGTTTGTTAATTCTACTAATACAAATAACAAACAATCAAGCGGTCATAAATTACAGATTATATTTACATACGGAATCAAATAGAATCTAAATAAATTTGAGATAAAATTTATTTATACAACTGGAAATATTAAATATTTATTAACAACCAAACTATTTAAACAATTTAATTCATCATTCATTTTTAAATACGTCTGGATTAAAATGATTGATTCAAAGCTCATTGCTTATTACTGAAATCAAACTACAAATCAATGCAAATTAAAACAATGTTTAATAAATTCAAAAACAATCTAAAAGAAAATTGATTGAGGCAAGTGCATATATATTTATGATTTTATATACATATACGTATATATTACAATATATATGTTATGTATTAACTGTAAATTCTGCGTTCGTAGTTGCACAAAGGATTCGAAATTTGCTTGACACAATTGGCTTGGTTATCACAAATGCGATGGAGTCGGGAATACAACAAGTTGGAAATGGGAATAGAGACCAATATATGTATATGGATAAACTCGATATGTATACATATCAGTGTGTATATAAGTGAAAATAGAGACGCCGGGAGAGAGGAAGACAGAAGACAGATATGGTGTGTGTGGTATATTGAGTGTCATCATCGGAGTAGTACGTTGATATCTCAGAGGACACAGGACGACATGCAATGGAATATGTGCATAGTTTGGTCCCCATGACGACAGACTGGAAATGAATTGCACGCGCGAGACAGACGTGACTATTTCCAAGTTTATACAAACATACGTAGTAATGTGTAGGTATATAAATAGTAGTGAGAGGGAAAGTAATGTCAAATGTGTTACTTTGATATTGAAATTGTTGCTTTTTTTTTCTGCAGTGGTTTGTTTAATTGATGCTGAAGATGTTGGACAAGTTTTATTTTTTACGTTTTAATTCTAGTTAGGGTGATGATTGAAGTGAGGCTCGAAGAACGTTATTAAAATTGTTGGGTAAATATTGTGGTGAAAGCTTTGATTAATTCATTTTAGTGATATTATTAATGTGAATTTTGTTGATGAAATGATTAATTAGTAGTGTACGTACTTCTGGCATCAATTTTAGAGCCGAAAGTCTAAACAAAGAAAGCAATAAACATCTATGATCGAGGAAGAAGTGTTAAGTGATTTTGATATAGAGGCTGAATTAATAATACAGAACGAAACATTACTAATAATCTGTAATAAGATTCATTATAAAAAATATAATAATTTTATGCTTTAATTATATGATAATAGATAATATGTATGTTTCTTGTTAATAACCTAAAAATTAAATATTTTTGTTATAATTATATTTGCTTTTTTTATGACTTCGTCTCGGGCATTTAATTTCTGTTTGAATATGTACGTGAAGAGTTAATTTTGAATTGATGGTGGTAAAATTTGTAGATATATGTATACAAATATAATTTTCAATTTGATATGTGAACGCATTCGATATGTGATGTGAATAAATAATATAGTTTTATATTTATTGAACGATAAGTACAGTTAAATTTATGAAGGTGATATTATCAGACAATTGAATTTCTTTTGAAGTATTTTTTTGATATAATAATTTATATTTTATCAACTGACATATTATTAATCTTACTCTTACGAAACGCTGACCATAAAGTGGAAAGTGATATAACATGATACAAGCGTATCATGTGCAAAATCAGTGACTGATATGAAGAAAGTTGGTGGGGACAATGTAAAAGATGTGTGAACACCTGTTTTTATTCCTATAAATACAAGAGTACCACGAAACCTCAGTTACTTTTGAATTTGTGGCAGAAGATTTCAAATAAAATTTCGAAGATGTCTCATTCGTTACTGTGGTTATCAATCCTAATGTTCACTATTTACTCCATAAATGTAAGTAAATATATATGAATAATAAATATATATGATTTAATTTTTATTTTATAAGATATTTTTGAAAAAAAAAAATGATAACTTATGGTTTCTAATTTTTTATTTTATTTTTTGGAAAGGCACGAGTATTAAATTGTGAAGATGGTCCAGAATATTGGTGTATAAGTCAAAAAACTGCAAAAAAATGCAACGTAATTATAATTTACCTGTCGCAAATATTTTATTAGTTTGATTTAGAAATGAATTATGGTTTGACAATTAATATTTGTTGCAGAAAGTGAATGAATGTTTTCAAAGTTTAATGCTGGACTTGACGAAACATCATGATGTCAAAGTGGAACCAGTTACCACGACTCAAAGCAGTAAATCCTTCCGAATACCAAGTAACCGGTTCAGTCCAGTTTCACATCGGTATATCAACCAATAAGATATTATTTTGTATAATTATAATTTTTTTCATTACGTCTCAATGTAATTTAAATAAAAAATTTTATATTACAACAATGTATAACAATATTTGGGCTCAATAATTTTTTCATACTATATAAATTGCGCAACTTAAAATAGAGTTCGCACATGTTATAATCATTTTTATATTTATTCTGAAAAATAAAATATGATATTTATAATATTCATTATTTCACGCTCAATTAGACTTTTAAGATGATTTTGCTATAAAAACTCACGTTTGTGAAGTGCTATAGTGTCAGTTTGATTCTTCTACATGAAATTTTCGATTATTGAACCGATTTTTGAGATGGTGCGTATTGTGTAATATGATGTTTGGCAATAGCTTTCATTGTAAATTTAGTGTCTGTAAGTACTTCAATTTCGTTTCTTTGAAAAAAAAAAAAAAAAAAATAAACAGATCAAAATGTATTGCATTAATTAAAATTGCTTTTGCACATTTTTTCATAAAAGGCACGAGTATTAAATTGCGATGATGGACCAGCATATTGGTGTGTTAGAAAAAGAACCGCTAAAAAGTGCAATGTAAATATTATCATACTATTTTCTCCGCAGTTAATTGATCAATGCCACTGTTACATCAAGTAATATTTCAGATTTTTGTTTTTAGAAAGAGAATGAATGTCCCGAACTTTATCCATCGTTGATAGATATTGTGCATGCAATACCCTATGCTCATGCAAAAATACCTATAACTCCTGGAGTCCGGTATAGTAAATAATAATTTTCCCCGAGCACTGTATAGAAAAAAATTTATAGCTAATAATATTATATAATCACTTAGTAAAATATATTTCCGCTCATTATGATAAAAAAATAAATTGTACAAATACAAAATTGCAACAATAAAATGTGAGAAAATATTTTTTGATTTTTTAATTTTAAATTTTAATATTTAATTTTTCATTTGATACGTGAATATGTTCGATATATGATGTGAATAAATAATATAGTTTTATATTTAATGAACGATAAGGACAGTTAAATATATGAAGGTGATATTATCAGAAAATTAAAGTATTTTTTTGATATGATAATTTATATTTTATCAACTGACATATTATTAATGTTACTCTTACTACATGCTCACCATGAAGGGAAAAGTGATAAAATAACATGATACAAGCGTATCACGTGCACAATTAGTGACTGATATGAAGAAAGTTGGTGAGACAATGTAAAAGATGTCTGAACACCTGTTTCTATTCCTATAAATACTAGAGTACCACGAAATCTCAGTTACTTTTGAATTTGTGGCAGAAGATTTCAAATAAAATTTCGAAGATGTCTCATTCGTTACTGTGGTTATTAATCCTAATGTTCACTATTCATTCCATAAATGTAAGTAAATATATATAAATAATAAATATATATGATTTATTTTTTATTTTATAAAATATTTTTGAAAAAAAAGATAACTTATGGTTTCTAATTTTTTATTTTATTTTTTGGAAAGGCACGAGTATTAAATTGCGATGATGGACCAGCATATTGGTGTGTTAGTAAGAAAACCGCTAAAAAGTGCAATGTAAATATTATTATACTATTTTTTTCACAATTAATTGATCAATGCCACTGTTACATCAAGTAATATTTCATATTTTTGTTTTTAGAAAGAGAATGAATGTCCTGAACTTTATCCATCGTTGATAGATATTGTGCATGCAATACCCTATGATCATGCAAAAATACCTATAACTCCTGGAGTCCAGTATAGTAAATAATAATTTTCCCCGAGCACTGTAAAAAAAAAATTAATAGCTAATATATTATATAATTACTTAGTAAAATATATTACCGCTCATTATGTTGAAAAAAATAAATTGTACAAATACAAAATTGCAACAGTAAAATGTGAGAAAAATATTTTTTGATTTTTTAATTTCAATTTTTAATATTTAATTTTTAATTTGATACGTGAATATGTTCGATATGATGTGAATAAATAATATAGTTTTATGTTTATTGAACGATAAGTACAGTTAAATTTATGAAGGTGATATTATCAGACAATTGAATTTTTTTTGAAGTATTTTTTTGATATGATAATTTATATTTTATCAACTGACATATTGTTGATCTTACTCTTAAGAAACGCTCATCATGAAGTAGAAAGTGATAAAATAACATGATACAAGCGTATCACGTGCAAAATTAGTGACTGATATGAAGAAAGTTGTTAAGACAATGTAACAGATGTCTGAACACCTGTTTCTATTCCTATAAATACTACAGTACCACGAAACCTCAGTTACTTTTGAATTTGTGGCAGAAGACTTCAAAGAAAATTTCGAAGATGTCTCATTCGTTACTGTGGTTATCAA
>JAQQBS010000003.1:8109168-8131498 GCA_030347275.1 Microctonus aethiopoides | reverse complement strand
TTTAAGAGGTCGCTCCAAATTTTTTTAAATTGCAAAAATCGTCAAAAATCGAATTTTTTTTTTATTTTTATTTTTTTTTTCTCGTTACGCTATAATTTTATAGACTAAAAAAAAATAAGTTTCTGAAACATACAGTTCAAAATTTAAATTTTGAAAAGTCGCTCATAATTTTTTTTTTTTTTTTATTAGTGTATTACTTTAGATTATTTCGAGCGACTTTTCAATATTCAAATTAAAATTTTGGATTATTTATGACAAAACTAATCATAATTAAACGAAATATTAAGAACTCAGAAAAAACAATTAAATGTAATGATACGCTTTACGTGTAAAATTGTTAAATTTAAAAAAAATTATGTTTTTTATATTGTGCTTGATTTATCATTAATCTCGTGGTGTATTTTTATCGATTATTGTACTAAATCGAAGAAAAAAAATGTATGGAATTTTAATTTGAATATTAAAAGGTCGCTCGAAAAAATCTAAAGTAATACACTGATAAATAAAAAAAAATTATGAGCGACCTTTCAAAATTTAAATTTTGAACTGAAACTTTCAGAAACTAATTTTTTTTTGGTCTATAATATTATACCGTAACGAGAAAAAAAATAAAAATAAAAAAAAAATTCGATTTTTGACGATTTTTGAAATTTAAGAAAATTTGGAGCGACCTCTTAAAAATTTTTTTTCGAGCTGTCCTTTGAAGGGGACTCTTAAAACATAAAAAACTAACATTTTTTTACTCAAGACTCAAAAAAAAAAAATAGTCGGTTTTTTTGCGCCACCCTAATAAATATATATGATTTAATTTTTATTTTATAAAATATTTTTGAAAAAAAATGATAACTTATGGTTTCTAATTTTTTATTTTATTTTTTGGAAAGGCACGAGCATTAAATTGTGAAGATGGTCTAGACTATTGGTGTATAAGTCAAAAAACTGCAGAACAATGCAACGTAATTATAATTTACCTATCGCAAACATTTTATTAGTTTGATTTAGATATGAATTGTGGTTTGACAATTAATATTTATTGCAGAAAGTGAATGAATGTTCTGAAACTTTAATGGCGGAACATCATGATGTCAAAGTGAAACCAGTTAGCACGACTCCAAGGGGTAAAATTGTAAAGTTCAGTGGTGTACCAGTTCGTGTGGGCGATAAAGATGAGTAAATCAACCAATAAGATATTATTTTGTATAATTACAAAATTTTTTCATTACATCTCAATGTAATTTAAATAAAAAATCTTATGTTATAAAAATGTGTACCAATACTTGCTCTCAATAATTTTTTTATAATATATAAATTGCACAATTTAAAAATAAGTTTGCATATGTCACAGTCATTTCCATATTTATTCTGAAAGATAAAACTAGACTGTTGATATTATTTATTAGTTCCCCTCGATTAGGTTTTGAGGTAATTCTCCTATAAAAACTCTCGTTTGATTCTTCAACACGAAGCTATACTTTATTGAACTGATTTTCGAGATGGCACGTTGAGTAATATGGTATTTAGCAATAGCTTTCATCGTGTATTCAGTATCCGTAAGTATTTCAATTTTGTTTCCTTGAAAAAAAAAATAAATAAATAAAATAAACAGATCAAAATGTACTGCATTAATTAAAATTGCTTTCGTACACGTGTTTTTTTATTAGGCACAACCATCAAGTTGCGAAGATGGAAAGATCACTTAATAAAATATATTCCCTCTCATTATGATGAACAAATAAATTGTACAAAAACAAAATTGCGACAATAAAATATAAGAAAAATACTTTTTAATTCTTCAATTTTAATTTTTAATCAAAAAAAGAATAAAGTTACTTCTAATTTTCCTTCATAATTATTTTCATAATTTACTGTAATATTACAATAATTGAAATTCATAAAAAATTAAATAATCTTACTAATTATTGTATTATCTATAATATTCACAATCTGTGTAAATGAATTTTTAATACGATTCAATCGAACACTATAGTGTACACAAGTGTGTCACGTACTGATAAAGCGTCACGTACTCAGTACGAGACTCCATACTCTCTTCGTATATTAAGCCTTATATAGACAATAGCAGTATAAATATTTGATTGAATTATCGTAGTTCAATACATAGCTATCTGATGATGATAGTAGCAAAGACTTTGCGTGTTCCTAAGCAAGTTTAGAATCTAGAATACACCAATGGAATATTCACAAAATCCCAAGAGAATTTATTTAGCTTCAATTCGTAGGCCTGTGTCACGCAAACTTGCCCAACTTGAGTGTATTACAACGTCTGGAAGCATCAATATTATAAACATATATACTTACAGACGAATAAAGTCATCCAATATCTCAAAGAAATAATAATTACTTTATTATTTCGTATTTCAATTCAATTGTCTCCCATAAAATATTTATAATCACTTATTAATTAAATATGAAGCAATAAAAATTTTATATCTCAAGTTACCATATATTATTTATTATTAAATGTCGATCACAATGAATGTTGTACGTCGTGAAAATAAATTCAAACGTATCAAACAAACAGTGAAGAAAAAAAATCGTGAGATAAAACGGAAAATTGTTCATAAAGTCTTGGAACATTCCACATGTGTCAATTTCACTTTCAAATCGTTTCTGTCAAAGACAATTCGATTTAATTTAAGTTCAAATACTCCGAACAACTATGGGAATGCTGTTAGAATGTAACATCGTAAAATATATATATTCCAACATGCACATGGACCGTGAAGAAAGGAAAAATAGGACGGGAGTGTAGTGAAAAGCAGTAGCTACAACATCAGCAGCAGTAACACTAGCTGTATATACATATATAAAAGGGAAAAATCAAATCAAAGCGTAAACTGGCAAGTTTCATTTCGCTCTCAGCAGCATAGAGAAAAGAGCGATGGAGAATATAAGGGACAAGGAGGGGAAAAAAAAAAATAAAAAATAAAAGAAAACGAAACCAATGGCATGCCGTTATTGCATGCGCGTGAAAAATGGAAGATAGATAGATAGAAAAAGAACGTACACAAGAGTGAAAGAGAACTTATAAAGAATAAAGGCTCGCTTCGAGAAAACCTTTGCCCTTGTCAACCGGATTTTATATGCTCTTTATTTTTTATTCTTCATTCTCTTTTATATATATATTTTTTTTTTCTATCCAACCAACGACAAAACCACTGGCCACAAGTGAAATGAAACTCAGTTCGTCGCGTATTTCCTCGTCCATTTCTCTCGCCTCTTCATTCGAAATTACTTTTTGAAATCGTATTAAAATCTTTCGCCCTCATTCATAAATAATTTTAAACGAAATATTCCCCAGAATAATATTCCGCTTCAATAAATGTCAATGACATTTGTTCAAATAAAAAAAAATTATTATTATGTTAAAATATATATTATATTACATCCAAACTATGTCAACTTCTATTCACTCTTTTAAAGAAATATGTATAATTTATTTTTGCTGATAAATCGTATTAATAAAACTAAAAAATTAAATTAAATAAAAGTATTTAATGAAATAAAAAATAATAAAGGATTATGAACACATTAGTTCCGTGGTTAATAATTAAATTGCACTCAAAATAATAAGCTTCCCTCTCTACTGCCAAAGTAATAGAGACATAAATAATAATAATTTTTATTATTTTAATGATAATAATTATATTTGGGTGCAATGAAAGAAAGTTTGTTCGACAGAAAGAGAATTTTGAACGTCTGTTCATCGGTGTATACACAAACGGAAGTGGGCGGCGATGAAGAGGGTTAGGTGGGGAGTTTAATGGGGGCGGTGCGATAAGAGAGGGTGGAAAGAAGAGACGGACGTTTCTCGTGCAAACATTTTTACGCTATTACGAAAATCCGAAAGTAGATATTAAGCAAACGCTTGCAGCTGCAGAAAATCGCCTGAGGGCTTTGGTCTTATAATACATATTATATATTTATATATATGTATGTATATATGTATTCCTGCAATCCATTGGCTACCAAGATAAATCGATTATCTGTACATTATACATAACTATATTCCATTTGAATCACGCGATGATTGCGAAGAAAACAAAAAAAAAATAAATTAAAAAATTTTTCTATCGACATGCAATGTTTTTTTTCTTTTTATTATTATTAATTATTGAAATTAATATTGGAGCATTATAATACATATAACAATCAATTTATTGCTGCAGTCATGATATTAATTATAAAGTGATATTCAATTTTTTATTCATGAGGTAATTGAATATTTTCGAAATGTCTATTTAATATTAATTCATTATTTGCCATAATTAAATATTTGATTTATACAAATACACTCAACATTTTGCTAATTTACATATCTCATTTTGCAGACATATGTAAATTTTATTACAAGCGATAAAATTATTCTATCAATAATTAATTGATACATTGAAATTTATTACAAAAAAAAAAAAAAAATACAATTTTATCGTTGATATCCATCATCTTTTAATTCATTACAATACAATTTATTATTTCCGTCTATTATCATTATTAATTTAATAGATTATTCAATGTGAATATGTATCTGCGTGTGGAATTGAATATTATACCCGCGGGTATTCACAACGACACCTCAATGAAGTCCCAAATGAAAGAGGGTGAAAGGGGTATGAGTTCAAGGGGTTGATGATCTCTCTATGTGAACGGTTGACAGTGTATCACGAACCACTAACCCTATTATTTATACCACCTCATAAAACTTGTGGCGTGTCACGAGCCCATACTCGTCGTCGCCATCGTCCTCATTCTTCTTTCTTTCATTTTATTCACACACAAAACAAATACATTTATATACATTTATGTATATATTTATTTAGAAATATAAATTCGCCATCATGAGCGGAAATTCCGTGATCGTCGATTGTCGGTGAATTAACATTACGTTTCATACGAATGTACCGAGTGCTCACAGATGCAAATATGGTCTTGCAGGTAAAATATAAATTAGGTTAGTCGTAAAATCACAGTAAGCTCATGAGCTTTCGTGAATAAGGGGTGAATTGTTGCCATGCCTGTATTATATAAATACAAATGTTAATTATTAAATCTCACAAGACTTCATTTGTGTGAAGATTTTTTTTTTTTGGGTTTTTCATTTTTTATTATTTATGCTGCGTATGAAAAGCAAAATAATTTTTTTTTTTTCGTCATGAGGTTGGAGAATATTTACAAAATTTTAATTAAATAATGTTATAAACTAACCATATATATATGTAGAACTTATGTATAAGTGTTTATGACAAAAATATATGTGCGTGTTTATTAAATATATTTTTTTCTTATCATTTTATACTCGAACATTTTTTTTTTTTTTTATTAAAAAATCAATTTATGTAAGATTTTTTATTTTCTAATTTTTTATTCATCTCTTTTTCTACGTTATTCTAAAATGAAAATTAAGATATTAGTCTCTGTGAAGATTAAGGGGGAAAAAATATAAAGAAAGGATTTTTTTTTCTATTTATATTTTTTTTTCCGACCGTCTGAAGATTAAAATCAACGAAAGGATAGCGTTTAATGAAGTAATTAATCACAGCTGTATACCTATGTACACACGCATATGAATATATATGCAGAAATATATACCAAGTAATGTATAAATTTATATGAATGCAATGTTCATTTTTTTTATTTCTCTTTTTTTTTTTTTTTTTTTTGCAGTTATCGTACTCAATGGAACTGGATTACGATGTGGTGGGTGTGCAGGGTCTGAATGCCGAGGCAGTGGCACTCCTTCGACCGCGAGTTAATGTATCAGCAAAAGGCGAAGTGCCAGTGACACTTCAAATATTTAGAATCAGAATACCGTGCTCGGGTTTGGTGAGCGCTGAAATACCAATGGCGTTAAGACTCAACGTCAGTGCACCACCTGGCACAAGATACAATGACACGACCTTAATATTAAGGCGAAATAAAATTTGTCTGAAAGGTAACAGTAGAATAAAATAAATAATTTATTTAATTTTTATTCAAAAGAATTTGTAATTAAATTATATTTATATTTAATATTTAATATTATATTTCATTCTTGATTCGAATGAAATGAATAAGAACATTCAATTATTGCATTAGTACACAAGTATACATACATTACAATTGAAGAGCGTAAGCCAAAGCGGATCGGGTTACAAGACGCTATACGAAACAGGGAAAAGCAATCCGTTTCGAAAGCAAAATTGAATTTCGTCGACGAGATTTAATGAAAGGGATCTGGCGACTCTTGAAGCCATCGAGTATCAAGTTCAAGCGGCGAAGATAGAAGCGAGAAAGATCAAGAGACTATACGGTATAGCTGAAGGAAAGAGAAAGAGAGGCAAAGGATGGATCCACCAAGCTGATAATGTCTGATCGCGTAAATAAGGGCAAGGCAGAAGAACGCACTAAAGCCAATAGCGGGATGAAATATATATACACAAAATGAGGGAAATGGGAAGAGAAAGTGAGTGAGTATTCCGAGAAATTGGGGGAAAAATTCTGAATGATCCTGGACCCTCGTAGCAAAACGTATATGTATTTTGGTATGCCTGAAGGCTTTTACAAGTAATTGAAAGCAACGCAGAAATTTCCAACAATATTTGCACTTGATCGATTACCCTCTACATTAATTTCATAACTAATAATTTATCATAAAGTTCAAAAAGTTAAATATTGATATTTATCAAAATTAAAATTGTATTTTTAAAATATTCAACATTGATATGATGATGAAAAATAAATATTTATTTTCTTTTTCGTATTGATGATAAAGAATATGAATTTTTCCACCGACTCGTGAATTAAATTTGACTTGAAATACTTTTCCAAACACATACATTCACATTTGTATTTATATAAAAATAGAATAGGAGTATGAGTTGCGCAGCTTGCACTTTGGAAGTCGTTGATCCCGTAGGACTTAATTTTCGCCGAGCGTAAATCTCAGTTAGTGACTGTTTGATCGTGGCTGACCACTCACCGCCGTTACCACTTGCGCAGCGTCGCTGTGAATACATGAACATGAGTACGAATACGGTAAAAGGAAGGAATGAAACATGGCAAAGTGAATAAGGACAGTAAGGGACAGCCGTTGCCGTCGGCGCAACATGTTCTTGGTGTCGCAGTAGTAACGGCCCATACAATCTTAACGCCTCTGTGACTTTGTCACATCTCTCACTTTCTCTCTTCCTGTTTCTTGCTGTCATCAACTTCTGGAACTTCTTAATCGACATCAAATTGTTGCAGGAACTTAAATAAAATTGAACTTGCACTGATATCCAATTACATTTCTCTTCTTCTTTTTCTTCTTGCTATTTTTTTTTTTTTTTTTTTTTTTTTTTTTTTTTTGTCTTTTTCTTCTGTTTGTCTTTTATTTTATTTATTTTGTCGTTTACGCGTCACGTTTTAGATGACACGAGATTTTTTACTCCGACTTGTCAGATAAACTAAACGATTCTACTACGTGCAATTGGTACCTATCTATAACGTTATACTCGCACGAAATACTCGTTTCAAAGTGAAGTTGAGTCACGTACGTTGAAGTAGCGTACACATATATGGATGTACAAGGAGGAGGATCATGAAGAAACACGAATTTTCTTCGTTTCCACTTTATACAATCGGATCGAATCGTCTTTTGTACACATTGTGTCTTATACATCATATACATCTGTGTATGTAGGCGCTCATTTTGTGTAAAATTTCCGGATAGGTAAGTTTGAAATCTTGAAGAAAAAACAAATAGGAAGGAAGAAGTAAAAGAAGAAATAATAATAAGAGCAATAAAATATTAAGAAAAACAACAACACAGGAAAATAAATATAAAAATGAAGCTAGGTTCAATTGTATTACGTTTAAAAAAAAAAAGACATGGGATAAGAAGAAAAATTCTATAACAATGGAAATTTGATCACGTTTGCTACTGATTCTTAAACGAAAATAATAAAAAATATAATTAATAAAATAAATGAGAATTAAAATTGAAATAAGACTGCGATTCGGACATTCTAAAAAATCCCCTTGAAATTTTTATGATAAAAATCAAAAGTCTTTATTATTTCTTACAAAAAAAAAAATCCCAACACCAAACTTGTAACAATATCAAAGTGTTAAATTGAAAGTTTGTGTTTAGCAGTTGATACAATATTTATATTATATAAATAAATACAAATATATATATAAAATGATTGGAATATTACAAAGAAATATTCGAGAAAAGTATTGAAATGTCTTTCGTACTTTGGTGAACACCGCAAGGACGAAACGGCCGTGTGGATGTACAAGCTGGCACAGTTTCTGAATAAACTTTTGCGTCGAAGTTGTTCTGGCTCTTATAAGATGAAGGAGAATGCGACCATCTTTCTGTATAACAACTTATACTCTTCTCGGATGCTTTCTCCAACGATGGTAGCTATAAGTAATGTGAAGTGAAGAGAAAGAGAGTCAGTTAAGTGTATATAATAACGATGAAGTTGTTTTACTCGAATATATTCTTGCTTTATCTTGATATATTTCAATGCGTACTGCTTGAAATTAAATATGTATGTATGTATTTATATAAGTATGTATTGAAGAAGAAATTGGAGAAGTGAAGACGAGAATAAAAATAGCGAATTGAAGATAAATGAGAAGCCGTCCAGAGTGAAGATGTTTGATAGTGCCTTGGGATATACCTTGGGTTAAAATGGAAAGTCGACATAAATAAACAAAAATTACTACGGCTTCTTCTTTTTATATGTATACATTTCCGCGAGTTCTGCGTGTATATTCCATCAGTAGTATGCGAGGGTACATTTACAATGTACTATACGCGAATGTTGTATTCAGTTTCTTTTTCCATTCAAGATGAAGCGTGTACAGGCTTTGAAAGAAGCATCTGATGAAGACCCTGGGCGATTTATTTAACTTTTTTTTTTCTTCCTTTTCTTCATTTTTTTTTTTTTGTTTTTTTTATTCAAGCACAAGTCTCATCACATCCAAGCAAACTCGTCCTCGCTAACTTCTTCTCCTCACTCTTTTTTATATATTTTACTTTTTATTTTTCTACTCATTCATGTGTACACACATTTGCTTATATTGCTTACTTTTGTTCTTGTTATTCGCATTCAAGTTTATTATTTATTTATTTTTCATTCTTCTATTGTGTTTTTTGATGGAGACAGTATCGTTATGTTTTTTATTGAAAAATAATTCAACTAAACAATTTTTTTTTATCGACGAAATTATTTACTTGGGTATGTTTACTTATATTCTCTTGAATTTATTTCTTTCTTTTCTAAGATTCTTTTGCCGCGAGGTTTATTTTGAGTGTATTTATCCTGGTAAAAATGAAGAGTATGGGAAGAGAAAAACGTTTTGCCAACTATTTCAGACCACTTTAGTGCATGTACAGCTTTGGAAACAAAAAAATATAGCAGTGGAGAAAAGTAAATAAATAAATAAAACATGAAGCAGAAAAAGGGGAAAAAATATAATTATCATTGTGAAGAGAGAAAAATGGCAAAGCTTCAACGATGTATATAAAACTGATGCTCATTAAAAATAAACAATTATTTATATAATTATAAAATTGCATGAATGATAAAATTTACAAAAGCATTAAGAAATTTTTTTTGTTCATTCAGTGGAGCTTTTATGATAATTGAAAAAAAATAAAACATAATATTTTTTCTTGACTTTATATAAAATACTATACATATAAAATATATTATATATGAATTTATAATTAATATTGATTGCTGTATATTCATACAAGTGCATCTATTATGATTGCAGGTGTTGAAGCACCACCGAGCAATGATTCAATACGTTTAGAAGCTGGTCCACTTATGAATGGCACTGGTGCTTTCTACATAGCTGCCATCTGTGCTTGCGCACTTATTCTCGTTATTGGCAGCGTCACGAGTGCTTTATACATACGTAACAGCAAGGCGCGAGTCCAAGAGTCACAGTACGTACAAAAAAAAAAAAAAAAAAAAAAAAAAAAAAAAAAAAAAAAAAAATTAATAAATAAAAAATAAAACCATCATAAAATAATAATTCTCATTTTTACACAATGAAAAAAAATTTTTTTTCTCTCTCTATTCAATTTAACTCAATGTCATATTATACATACACGTTTGCTCTTGATAAAAAAAAAAAAAAATAATAATAAAACTCAAAGCTCTTTTTTTTTTTGCACACCTCCAGTGAAAATCAATTGCGAACAAAGGAGGTGCAAATCCTTATACAATCCTCAAATAAAAAAAAATGCGATATGAAAAAACGTATGCCCACTATATTTCTATATCCATCGAGATAAAAAGACGCAGATGTATATATATATATACACATATATATTATATCTAATAGTGAGTGAAGGGGAGAATTTTTTATTTTTTTTCACGCATGACGAAAAGAAGAGCAGATTTTTCTATAAAGTGCGAGTTTCTTTTTTCAAATAGGGTGAACACACTTATATATATGTATACAATATACATATATATATATATATATATATATATATATATATATATATATATATACATATGTATATGTAGAGAGAAAATTTGTAGGATAAGCAGGATACGACCTTAGACCAGATGAAATATCTTTTCAATAAGTTTTGGTGATCTGTCGGTGGTTTTTGGCATGGCTCCCAACATTTTATTACATGGTTGCGTTTACATATATACTATCTCTTGTTCGATGGAGATTTTTTCCTCCTTCCAAAGAACTCATGTGCAGAATAAATAAAAGAGTAAACGAGCGTGCATGAAGTAAAAGATGATATTCAAGGTGAGAATAAAATGAAAAATAGCGCCTGAGATTTTAAAGTGAGACTATAAAACATATGAAATAAATCAGAGTAAATAGAAATATAAGTTTGCGATGTCAAATTAAAATGATGTGAACGAGAAGGGAATATAAATATAAATATAGCGAGGAGGGAAATAAGAGAGATAAAGAGGAAATGGGGATGTTGAGAGAAGAGAGAGGGTCTCGATTGTCTCTCTAGGGATATATTAGCTCTTTTGAAGCCGTATTCAACGTGAATAACGCGATGAAACGGATATCTTGCGAACCCCTTAAGTTATATTACAGTCCTGTCTTCGAATTTTTTTCCTTCCGTTAATTCGTGAATAATTTTTGTATTATTTTATTTCTCCAATCCATCATCAATAATTCATTTTATAATATATTCTACACTATAATATTTAAAAAAATAATGATACTAACGACAATAACGATGATAAATGTGGCTTTATATTATATTCATATTGATTTCATTGCGGTTTTTATTCAACGAATAACAAGAGGGTGAAAAAAAAATTTATTTTGTTTGTTTCTATTTTTTATATTTCATCTTCGATTGACGACGTAATAACGGCGGTTGAACGCCTTTGATCTTTTTTCCTTTTTGATTTTGATACAAAGTGCACAGTGAGTATGAAACAATTTTGATCAACCACACCCTCGGCCATTGTATATAAAAAATATATATAAAAATATATTTATACGTGGACATTAATGACAAATCGATTTGAATATTTTTTGTATTTATTTTTTATTTATTTCTTATCTTCATTTCATCGTTGAATATTTTACACGACTTCATTTATTCCTCTTTCCCTTATCTATTTATCAGATAGATATCTGCCTCATTAATTTTTTTAACCCTCGAAATATTTGTTCCAAACGTTACACGCTTGTTTAATTTTCGTGTTCGTTCACTTTATCACCACTCTATTCCAATAACGTATTTCCCACTTTTATATACACTTTTGCTCTCTTTCTCTTTGCCGTTCACTTATAAAATTTCCCCTCCCTTACTCCCACCCTCCTTTAGCCCAGAGGGTAAAGTGGTAATTTTCTGCGCAAGCATACATAAGTGTACTCGAACAGATCTCAAGTATTCATACCAGAGAAAATTTTTACATCACTCAAAATTATCTCAAAATCCGTGTTCTAAAATTCGCATGTATATACATTCAATATCTTACATAATCTCCTTCAAACTTTCTCTCAACGAAAAGTTATATTAAATTCCCAAGTGCAAGCAAACGACAAGATATTAATCCTTACAAAATAAAAAAAAATTAAATAAAACTTGAAATTAATCAAGAATAAAATTTCAAATAAATATTACAAAATTAATTACAAACACTGCCAATAATATCCATGTATATTTACATTTGTTTACCCAGTTTAATTAATAAATTGATTAAATTATCAAAGTGCATTTGATCAGTATGTACAGACTCACACAAAATATTTCCTTGCACACACATAGCAATACGTAATTTTGTACATTAACAAGCTACAAACTCAAATCAAATTCATTGTTATGATCATTGGATCAACGTTAATCACTTATACGTCACGAACATACCAAATGAAAGGGCATCATTTCCAAACTTCCCTTATATACATACAATATATCTCCTCTTTTCGTTTGTTTCCTCCCTATCATTCTATCATTCCAAAAGTGAGTTAACGCATTTAAGGATCCACTTATTCATGTCTCTCTTGTATTCTGGCTTTATCATATAGCCATCATCACAGTGATGTACCTAACTATATACATATGCTATACAATACACATATATACATATACGTAAACTCTTGTTATGTACTGAGAGTAAATTCAAAATACAATGCACAAGCCAAGACGTGTATACCGAAACATTATACAGAGAAGCTGTATTGAAGTTTACATGAATAAAGCTTATATATATATATGAATGTAGTGTATGTATATTATTCATGTGTGAGTATATATGTAGGTAATGGAGGAGGGAGGAAAGGGGCAAGAGAGAAATTTTCATCCGATCTCGTTTGTCTGATGGCGATTCTCTCTCAACCCTCGTGCGAATAATATGGAAATTATCCTGACAATATCGCACGACAGGGACCGTCTACGTCTCTTATCGAATCGTACATAATATATATAATACTTATACATATGTATGTATGTATGTATTTGTGAGATGATGACAGTGGGGGAGAGTTTGTGGAATATATATATTTTTTTTTTTTATTTTTTTTCTATTCTCTACTTTTATTTCTTTCACTTTTCTCCCTTAAAGCACATTAGCATATTCAAGAAGATGGTTAAAAACCGATGATCATTTTCTTCCCTTGGTATTTTTTATTTCATTTATCCCTTCGATTATTTTCAAATTTTATATTCACATTATCTGTTTGCTGAAAAATATTAAAATTGATTTGGAAAAAGGAAAATATTGTGAATTATAAAATAGAGATGAAAGTGGATGTTAATTATTTTGTTAATTTGTTCTTTTTTTTTTTTTTTTTTGTGTTTCAGGAAGACATTACCGTGCTGTAGCTATTCAGCAGCTGGTACTGGCGGTCTTACCGGAAGTTCTGTTCTTGTGAGGGTGGACCATAGGCCGGGGAGTGCGAATTCCGGAAGTTACGCGACAATTGCCGACCTCGAGCCATTGTACGCGCGTCCTTGTGGCTCTAGAGCGAGTTATTATGCTGCCAGTCATGTCACAAATATCAGCCAGGTAAAAAGAAACTCTCATATATACACGAAATGAATAAAAAAACATATTCTACTTTGTCTTTTTATATCAAAGTGATTATTAGAAATGAAAATTAAATTTAATCAGCTACGTTAAATTGTAAAAAATAAATATTGTATCAGAGTAGAATTAATTATTTAATTTAATAATGCTGCCATTTGTTCATATAAATTATTTATCTCTCAGGCTTTATATAAATTCCCAACACTCTGTATTTATTTACTTTGTGGTATGATGAATATAATGCGCGCGTGTTTGTTTAGGAATGAAAATTGTGCTATCTCTAACAACCATTGTACACGCTCGCTCGCGCTTCGTTGTTTTACTGCCCATTGAAATCACAGTCTCAAAAGAGACACAGAGACAACACATAAAGGCCGCATGCCGCGTCATACCGGAAGTCAAATAGTCTTCAGTTCAGTAAAAGAAAGTAAAGAAGATGAAAAGAAAAAAACTTTGAACAAATGATCAAAAAAAAAAAAAAAAAAGAAAATAAAAGATAAAAGTAAAGATATGAGTTGATATGATTGGATAAAACGTGCAATGACATGAACGTGCTTTACTCATCATATATTGAGAAGAAAATTGAATTTCCCTGTAACCGGAACGAAATTTTATCTTACACACTTTACAAATTTTATCCTTCCTTAAATCGCCAATATATAATACTCGAACTTTTATTCTTTACTTTTGGGTTTTTATTTTTTCTTTATATGTCTCTGTATTTTTCTCTCTGCTTCTTTTCTCTATGTACTCTTGCGCAACGTACTGGCATGTATGTATGTATGTTATGTATACACCAAAAGCGGAAACCGTGCGAGACGACTTGTGTATATCCATAGAGGCCAAGTAGTCGCTCAAACTTTATCGAGTTTGCGGTCGAACGAGTTGCTTTCCATCTACAACTTTTCCTTCGTACGTTTAGCCTTTCTCTTTCTCTATCTTTCTATATCTGTTTGCTCACTATACGAATACTCGCTTGGCTTTTATTCAGCTATTTCAGACATCGTCAATTGGGAACAGGCACGCGGTGCTTCGCATACACATGCGAAAACTAAACTCACAAAACGAGAGTCAATATGTATTTTTATTTTTTTTTATATATATTTTTTTATCCACTTCTCCATCTCATTTTTTCCTGCATATTCTCATTCTCTTACTCTTGCTTTTTTTTTTTTTCATCTCACAACTCGACTTTCCATAAATGTATTTATTTATTTTTATTATTATTTTTTTTTTTTTTTTTTTTTTACAAAGAAAGTATTCTAAAAACGATTCGGACGCTTGCTTCTTTGAACTCCTGTGCGCTTCGCAATGAGATCAAGAAGGAAACACAGACGCCGGTTTTCCCACTCTAAAAAACACTATATGCAAAAAAATAAAAAAAAAAAAAAAAGAAACGTTTTCTAAAAAAAAAAAATATAAACAAATAAATATAAAGCTCAGTTGTATATTTATATTTTTATCCTCATTTTTAATTTTTCATATACCTACCCACACTATAGTATATCATTGCTTAAGGTTAAGAAATAAAACTTCTGTGATAATTTAATTTCAACATTTTCCTATTTGAATATTTATAAAACTATTTATTTTAAAAATTTTTCTACTTTATAAATCATTTCTACTACTATCATTATTATTATCACTACAACTCTTAAACCATTCGTTAGAAGTTTATGAGTGACACTCACCAGTGACGCTGAAACCTTTTATATTAATTTTCCACCGTAAAAAGAATGAAAAATCCACCCGATATAAATATATTTCTACATACAAGTCACTTCTATATACACATACAATTCCTAAGAGACATCACAGCGAATAGTAGACGACAGAGAAACGTCTGAGGATCACATATATATATATATTAGCTAGAACTCATGTATACATACACGTATATATATGGATATATATAAACTGAAAGTGGAAAATGAGAGAATATATATAATGTTAGGGTAGATGGAAGGTTACACACGCGGTTGCCTCCCTTCTCAACCAACCCCTCGTACTGCGAATGCCGTTTACGAATTCTGTATAGTATACATAGAGTGTGTAAGTGAGAGAGGAAATTTTGTGATGGGCAAAGTCCTGATGAGAAAGAGAGTAAGACTAATATGAAAGTGAGGTCGAGGATATTCCGTTAGGAACAAGTGTGCAGGGGGGTCCTGTGATTGTTTCGGCTTTGATCTTGGATCAATTTACCGGGTGTACGCCCGCGTATATATATATATATGTATGTACTACTATTACTATTTGGGTGCAGTACCTTAGAGTTTGTGTCTGGAGTGCTGGCGCTGGAATTGTGTGTGTATGTTGTGTGTAACTGAGTATGTTCTGAAAATTTATCCTACCAAACACGTTTGTTAGATTCCTCGTGTTTCTCCTCTTTTGATAGAGGACAAGTGGCTCATCTTATATCCACGTCTGATGATCTTCGAGGATACGTTGGGCTTTTGTAAAATGATATGCTTGATATTTCAAGCTTGATTTTCTTGATTATTCGATAATGCTTTGATGATTTTATAAAATATTAAAAGTGTATATTAAGTGAATTTGAATTAGTTGGGATGGTATTAGGAATTATTTTGTTTTGGATTTTCGATTAATATATGTTTGAAATTTGTTTGAAGTAGTTGGAAATATTCAAACTGTGTGTATGAAAAAGTTTTTTCTACCTCATGGAAATTGTTTTTTTTTTTATTTTTTAAATTTTGCACTGCTGGCAAAGTGAAATGAAACTTGTGCACAGGTTGAGTGTGTATTGCACGTCACTCGTATCAAAGTTTTAGTATTGTATATGTATATATATAATTTACTGTGAGAGTTATATTTATATGAATGTATGACATGATTTGCTACAGAGTGCAATGATGGAGTGTGTAATTTTCGAGAGTTTGTTGGCGAAACGGCTTCATGAAAGTGAGGGAGAGAAATAGCACATGAAAATATAATGAATTTAATAATAATAAAAATATTACGACAAGTTTCATAAAGTGATGAAGAGAAAAATAATAAAAAAAAAAAAATGTTGACGAGTGCTCAGTGAATTTTAATAATTTAATTAACGTTATGAGGGTCAGTGTGCAGTGACCATAATTAATAAAACAGATCTGGTTTATAATTCCGAATAAACTGAAAGAGAAAATAAAAAAAAAGAAATAAAATAAAATAAAAACTTTAAAGTTAAAAGTTTCATTTTGTCATTCATTTCAATTAATACAAATCAACTAAGTTTTATTAAACTTTAACATTCACACACGTTTATAAAACACCTTCATGCTAATATTTACATATTAAAATAATTTATTTCACTCTTACAAATCGTCATTAAATAATTTAGCAATTTGCTAATATTTACAGTACACATAATTGTTAACTAAGGTCACAAGTGCGCATAACGAGGTTCTATAATAATTACAGACCTGTACCTACTATTGACCTCTTCCTCCCTTTCGTTTTTCACCATAGCCACCCTCAGTACACGATAATCTGTATGGGAATTAGCGTATTTGCATTTTACGCATGGAATAAATAGTGAGAGACAGCAAACGAGTGAGAGTTGGTTGTGTGCGCTCACAACTACGTAAATTATTTCCAATTCCAATATCGGATCTATATCGCGCCCCCTACAACGATTCATCCCCAACCACCCTGTGGCGACGATCGCTGATTGCGTGCCATCCGCCATAGCCACTATTATATGTATATAAAATCGGTATTTTTTTATTTCATCTTTTTTTTTTTTTTTTTCGTTTTATATTCTCTAACCAGGATTGGAAAGAAAATTGGAACTGTTCCTCAGTGTGCTCATTCCCATGCTAATGTACTCCGTTATCTATTTAGATACATGCGCATATATGTTGGTAGTTCATTTCAACAAAACTTTTTTCAATTTGTTTCAATGAGAACATGAAGAAATAAAAAACCAAGAAGAATAAAACAATTTATTCATATGTATAATTAAATAAGTAATATTATTTAATATTAATTATCATATACCTTAATTTATTCTGATTATATTTATTTATAATATGCAGGATAATTTTTATTTTTATTTATATTTTTTTTTCTTCATTTATTCAACAAAAAATTCTTTGATGTATTTATATATTTTTTTTTTTTATTTTTGTTGGAATAAGGGAAATGAATGTGTTTTAATAATAAACTGTTGGAAGTGGAGGAGAAAAATAGTGAGCATGCGAGACTGTTGTATAATATGGTGTATTGACGATAAAACTTTGGGAAAATGAAAATTAATGAATGACCAGTGGTCCCATTTGTTCATCAGTCACTTTATTCGCACACATCAGAGCTGTCAGGTTTAATGTTAAATGAGGGATTCATCCTGGTCGTCTCTTCATCTATCTCTTGCTCTTGCTATCTTGAAGGAAGAGGAATTGATATCTAGAGAGGAAGAGAATGAAGAAGAGACCGGATGAGAGTGCGGAGTAAAAGCCTTTAGGCGGACCACTACCTCAACCTCTTCCACTCGACTCGATCCTCTTCATTTTAACCTGGGCTCTGAGAGTTGAAACCTCTAGGCAAAATGTCACACAACCATATCTACATACATTTAGTGTGTGTATATAGTTTATGTACAGGATGATGAAAGAATCAATGAGAAAATTTTCATTTTACTGTTTAAGTTATTACAGAATTTTTGGAGTTATGTTTTAGTATGAAAGAACATTGAAAGTAATATTTTTTTATGATGATATAATTTTGATTTTAAATTTTTTATTGGATTTGAATGATTATTTTGAATGTTTGGGTTATTTTATTAAGAGATTTTATTTATGATTCTATTTGATGTTGATAGAATTTTTGTGGTTTATTTTTATGTACGTGCTTTAGACAACTGATCCCTGCGATAAAGCGAGAGCTATGGCAATACCAAGATCAGCCCTTTACTGTCGCAGTCTCGTTCAAGAGGGGACGTTTGGAAGGGTTTACAAAGGAACACTAAATGTAGCAGGACGAGATCAGGAAGTTATTATAAAAACAGTTACAGGTAATGTTTATTTATAAATTCTCAGATAAAATTCAGGAGAAATATTCGAAATTAAATATAAAAAAAAAATTAATTAAATATTTTTAAAAAAATATTTTATTCATAATTTTATATTATTCTTTTTTCAAACTTTTAGTAAATAATTCTATTGTTAATATTATTTTTATTAATGCAACATGAGGTAAAGTAGAAATACTTGATATCTACTGATGATTTTACAAAAGCACTATGAAATAATTTGAATATATTATTATAATAAAAATAAATATATAAAATAAAAAATATTTCAGAAGTGGCGTCGGCTTATCAAGCATCACTACTAGTCGTGGAGGGTTCACAATTGGCTGGACTTGTTCACGGGAACATAGCATCATTAGTTGCAGCATGCCTCGACAGTCCATGTCCTCTGCTCGCATACTCCAGTTCATCCAATGAGCTCAATTTAAAAACCTACCTTACCGATGGCGTGCATCATCCAGTAACGAGGGATTTGGTAAATGTTAGCGTTCAGGTGGCACGAGCTGGAGCATTTCTTCATGGTCGTGGTCTTTTACACAGGTAAATTGATGATTATTAAATTAAAAAAATATTTTTCCACTAGTAAAATTTATTTTTCAAACCATTTTCTTAATTATTATTTTATTTTTTAGGGATATTGCAGCAAGAAATTGTTTGATTGAACCAAGTAATCTTCGAGTACGTCTTGCAGACGCCGCATTGGCACGTGATTTATTTCCACAAGATTATCATTGTTTAGGCGACAATGAAAATCGACCAATTCGTTGGATGGCAGTCGAGAGCCTTCAACATAATCAGTACAGTACAGCAACGGACGTGGTAAGGACACTCGTATATTATCAAATGATCTCTTCACACACATACACACATGTATAAATATATGCATAGAGTAATCATTGAATAATTTGACTGGGAAATTGGTTGGGACAAAATGAGATAAATCGTTACGAATTCGTTTGTTAAAATGAAAGGGAGAGAAAAAATAAAAAAGAAAATGAAGAAAAAAATATATTATCAAGTATAATAATGTAATTTTTTTTTTCTTTCATTCTCTGTTTCAAGTGGTCGTTCGGGGTATTCCTTTGGGAATTGGTGACAATGGGCGGGCAACCTTATGTGGAGGTGGATCCTTTTGAAATGATGGCGTGTCTGAGAGATGGCTACCGACTTGTTCAACCCCGTCCATGCCCGGACGAGCTATTTGCTGTTATGGCTGTATGTTGGCTTGGAATTGCACGCGATCGTCCAACAATGCCACAACTTCTTGCTTATCTTCAAGAATTTCATGACGCTCTTGGTGGATTTATTTAAAAATTTTACAATGAAAATATAAAATATCAAAATGAAAAATAATGAAAAAAAAATTATTTAATGAATTAGATTATTTAATTTAATTCATATTTTATGTTATATTTTGCTATACAAACATATTATAGATATATTAATTAACAAATTTGACTTTGTGGCTAAATTAGGAAGACATTAGTTGACTAAAAAAAAAAAAAATGGAATTTTAATAGATTCGAACGCTATTCTCCTCCATTCTTTTGTTTACTTTTATCTTTATATCTTAAATGTGTTATATATCGACAACTATACAGTACTCGTCTTTTATTTGATGACATGAGCATTTACGTTTTGTGAAAATGATGATTTGAAAATGTAAATCGTGTTGGAGTAATGGTAAAATGACATGAGAAAATGGACAGGCTTTTTTTTTTTTCATTTTTATTCAAGACAATTTGCTACAATGGCGCGCACTGGTTTTCTCGGCACACCGCCAGGATAAAAGAACAGACGAAAAAAAAAAAAAAAAAAAAAAGAAGGGATGAAAAGGGTGGAGATTGTGAAGGTGAAGTAGGAGTAACATTCAGTGGTGGGAAGAATGTATGAGTTGGGTTATAAATTGCGTCTCGAAAGTGGCGCGTTAGGGGTCCAAAAAAAAGGCGAAAAAAACAAAAGCATCCGGAAGAAGTGAGAAAAAGAACGAGGAGAAAAAAATGAGCAAGAGGGTTCAATGAGTGTATATGTATGTATGTATAGATATGTGAGAGAGGAAGAAGAAGAAGAAAGAGGAATGACCCGAAAAATTTTTTTTTTTATTTTGAGTTTGCAAAGAGACGTAAGAAAGTCAGTAGAAAAAAAAAACTGGAGAGTAAAGGATTGAAGTATAAACGCACGTGGAATATTAATAGGGGAAAGAAATTCACCCTCATGGATTTATATAGATTCTATAAAGTGTTGGCTTGCCCACGTGCATTAGATATGTGTGTGCGTATAATTCAAACGCTGAAAGTAAACCAAAAATAATGATTATAAAAAAAATTGTCATTAATATCGTCAATTTTCAATAATATACAAAATAATGAATGAATAATAAATTAAATCAAATAACATTGTCAAGTTCGATGGGAGAATACAGACAATTAAATCACGATAATGAAAATCAAATCAAATAATAACGAAAATAAAAAAACTTAAGTATGAGTTAAAAAAAAAAAAATATTTTTACATATATTAAATATTAAATTTTATTTTTCTTTTTTTTTTTGTATGAAAATTACGTGTGTCTTAATTTGTATGGAAATTTTTTCCGAGTCTCTGGCCATTTGTGTAATAATTGTATGGTGGTCTATAAAAAATTTTTATGTTCTTTTAACCATGAGAAAATTTGCTAATCGACTTGAAAATAACGCAACAAATCACAGCAGAAAAAAAAACAATCTCGTTAATAACCTTAAAAAAAAAAAAAATAATGCAAGAATAAAAAGACTGTAACCATTCTACGAACTGATAATAATCATATATATATATTCGAATTACTAAAAATGTCAAAAAAAAAAAAAAACGAGACTTAGATTATTATAAAACTTTGAATAAAAATACAAAATTCGATCGCACTTAATTAATTCACGTAAATCTTTCAATTCGATCGCAAACAAAACGCATTTGAGTCTGTGTCCTCAATTACGAAACTTGGATATTTTCAACCAGATAAAACAACAAACTTAAATATATATATATACATATATCCACAACAAAACAAACGACAATGAAAGATATTAAATCCCATTGAAGTTTTAACCACTAAAAAAAAATAAAAAAGAAAAAATAAATACTACTTCTCATACATGTAAGTATGACAATACACATCAGTAAAGTTAACACCTTGGGATTAATTCTATTGTCCTACGTTTTAACCTTCGATGATATACGTAGATTCTAAAATGTTGCGCAAACGAATGGCCAAAGTATTCACAGATATACATACATTGTATAACTAAAATATATTTATATAGAATACCCTTGTATTTGCATTACGTGAAAGTATGTATAAATACGTATATACAATTTAAATGATTTCTTTTTCATGCAGATAGAAAAATATATTTCACGACAAGTGTCCCTCAACGAAATTGTATTGACAATTGACTTTATATATATATATGAACGAGTGTGTGTGTTTGTGTGTGTATGTATAGTGAAAATAATAATGAGACACAAACGTTTTGCAAAGTGACGGGTCTCAAAGACTGAACACACTATTCAAATGCTTTCAAATCTTCTTTGTAATTGATTAATTGAAAGAAATAATAGTTGAGTGATGAAAAAAAATAAAATAAAAAAAAATACAGAGCAAAAAATAAAAAATTTAACAGGAGGTGAAAAAGAGAAGAGAAGAAAAGAGATAATGTAATCGTTATTAATTTTATTTTATTTATTCCAAATTTTTTTTTTTTTTTCTTATGTAATATACTCTATCAAGGAT
>JAQQBS010000003.1:8090589-8109068 GCA_030347275.1 Microctonus aethiopoides | reverse complement strand
AATATATAGTCAGAATTATTTTTTGTTGCAACTATTGGTGCTAAAACCACTGCACAATCTTATTCTACTGTAATTCATGTTAATAAATAAAAAAAAAAATTTATCCTTTCTGCTATTCTAAAAGCTAAAACAAAAATATAAATAAATAATCATTTAATCAGAATTATTGCCTATATCAACATCAAAAAAAAAATTAAAGCAAATTGAAAATTATAAATAATAAAATGATAAAAATATAGATATAACACTGAAAAAAAAAATACAAAATCATATATTAATATTAATAATAATAAATTAATTAATTAATTAATTAATTAATATGTACACTTTTAAGTATATTTATACATAAACTATTTATATTCCTGAATGTTTTATTGGAGGAACAGGGTAGGCTAGAGCTGCACACTTTTTTTTTCACTATCGCTGCGAATTAATGCACAATTAAAATTTTTAAATATTCCCAAAATTAATTAAATCTCTGCTTAAACAATAAAAAAAAATTTCAATAATAAATAAAAAAAATATCACATGACGTAAAGATAAAATATAACAAAAACTGATTAAATAAATAAATAAATAGATAAATATAATAATAAATTGGAAATGTCGATATGGAAAATGAATTTTGTCCTGTATATCTTTTATTTAAATATTAATCATTTTCCCCATCGACAAAAAATCCGCATTATTTCACTGCCAACATTGGAAAATTATAAAATAATAATAATATTTCAAGTACACGAAAAAAAAAAAAAATTGTAAATACACAACAATAATATTAATAACAATAATGATAATAATATTTATATATTAATAAAAAACAATAATATAACATAATAAAATAAATAACGATAACAATGGTGAGTAAGTGATGCGTTGAAAAAAAAAGTGAATAAATAAAAATAATAAGTTGATTTGTGCAGATTCTGTTATTTCCTATATATATAAACAATATGTACGTCATTATTTTTCAATGGAAAATAAAAATATACGTGTTGAAAAATTTTCAAATGTCTTAATTTAATAAATATTAATCATAAATTTTTTTTTTTTCATTTTACATATTTAATAATTTGTATAAAAAAAAAAAAAATATTGCGATGGTTTGAGCATTTGGTTTTATACTTTGGCCTATTGAAGAAGGTGAAAAAAGGTGTAAAAAAATATAAGCGTGACGGTAAATAGTGAAAGAGAGTACTGTCGACCCTTTCTAAAATTACGGGAATGGCCGAAGTGTTGTGGCCTGGCGAAAGAGCAATAACTAACGCACGACGTTTACATATAGTATACAGAATAAAGTAAAGTGGGAGAGAGTTGGAGAAGGTGACGATATGATTATATATAATGTGGTGGGGAAGAAAGCCCGAGGGAGTTGGATTTATATATGTATATGTATATATTGTATATATGTACGCACTATTTCCCAATCTATCCCAAGAGAGAGAAAACGAGACGGTGAGACCCGGCCCAACCGACCAACGAAAACGAAAGTGACGGAGAAAGTTGAGCATTGTTACCAAGCGTAAAAAAAAAATATATAATTTGCAGAGTAACAAGTCAAAATAATTTCTGAACTTAAATACATTCGTATAGTATTATATAGTAAGTGTTTAACTTATTGTTTTTTAATTTTATAATGAACATTTCATTTGTATTGTTGTAAAATTAAAATTTATTTGACAATTGAAATACATATTTTTTATTATTCTTTTAATTTTTTCATTTAATATTTTTTTTTTTTTCTGCTATTCAAATTCAAATTACACTTTCACGCATGTGTTTACATCATTTAAAATTTTATTATTTCAGATAAAATTCATATTTAATCTATTATATTTATTCATTAAAAAATACTTGAACAAATAATTCCATAGGTGAAATAAAAAATGAATTAACTTATCAACACGTATTATTATTCATTATATTTCTAACGATGAATACAAAATTATTTTCTCCACTGTAATAAAATAATACAACTAAACGGTTTTGTTATCACCATTATCCACTAACGCATGTATAGAAAAAAATAATTATATTGTCATTTCAAACACTTCTCAACAATACAAAATATTTTATAAATAATAAATATACCCCAGAAAACTTTCACCTCATTCACTTATATTTATTTCTTTTTATTTATTTATTTATTTATTACACCCTGTATTTAAATGTCACGATCTATTCTAACAAATAGCTTCTCATATGACCCTCTGTATTTTATAGAAATTTTTTCCAACGTGCTCGCACTTTATTCCCTCATGTGTATACAAATGAATAAATGCAGAAAAAGGGATTGAATTTTGCTGTGAATTATATTCATATAATATAATCGTCACTGGCCATTTCAAATCGTTCTGCTCTATCGATTTACAGCGATTCAATTCTCAGTAACTATATCAACTGTTACTTGTGTATCTATATCTTCAATATACACATTACATACACCTGAAATAAAATATAAGTGCAGACAAACTATGAAATCCAAGAAATAGGCGTTTCCTATAATAATATGAATATATTTTCCAGCATCAACAATTTTTATTATCATTTTTTTTTTTTATCTTTGTAAATAAAGTTGATACACAGATTAAAGTAATTTTCGTTGTATTTCTTAAATAATACACTGTACAATGTTTAAATATGTATATATTTATAATAATTCCAGTGTGAAGTATATAATATTATTCATAGAAATATTATTTTTTTTATTTATTTTTTTATTTATTGTTTCATTCACTCTCACAGCTGTTTGGTTATGAATGTATAAAATTTGTTTATAAAATTGAGAATATGTATTGAAAATAATTTTTAAAGCAAAAGTGTCTTACATGAATTTTTAATGTAAAATATATTTAGGGGAAGTTCACCCTTTGTACTTGAATATATGACGCGTTGAATCAAAGTGCACAATTATATGCTAGGACACGAAGAAAGATTCAACACACATATACATATGTATTTACAAATATATATGTATTTTTGTAGTTGATGTAAAATCTCTTCCTTCACAATTTACAATTCAATATTTTTCCCCTTTTTATTTATTTTTTTTTCATTTCGTTTATTTATTTTGTATTTTCATTTATATGGTTTTGTTTTTCTTTTTACTTTTTTTATTTTACTGTCTTCTGCTCTTCACACTTGGCATTTTCCTTACCAAAACATTAGCAGATTCAAAAATATTCATTGTTATTCAGATAAATTTTTTTATTTGTTTTATTACTATTCTCAATATCTCTTTTATATTTTTTTTTATAAAAAAAATACACTGCAGAAATGTCAAGGATACATAAAACATTAATACATGTACTAAATATTAATTATATAAACATAAAAATTAATTTTATTACGTATAAATATACATGATAAAATTAATTTTTGTGCTAAAAAAAAATTTTTACCTAAATATTTATTTTCATTCATTTAAATCCCCTTATCACAATATAATTTTTTTAATGATTAGACAGTGGATAGAATCCATAAAAATAATTGAAAAAAAATAAATAAATAAATAAAAAAATCACAGATAGATGTAAAAATAAATATTTACAAATTTGTAGTCATGAATTTATTATATTCTCATATTGACACGAAGCCATTTAATTCTTGTATATAATGATTATCAAAATGTTGACGTTTTTGCCTCAAGAGAAACGTAGAAAATATATAAATACGCAAATAATACATCTATGTATACGTATAATTCAAAGTGAAGAGAGATAAAGAGAGTGGAGTGACGTGACATGGAAGGGACATATGAGAGTTTATATCTCTTGAGTATTACCAAGGACAGAGTATTATGCGCAGAGAGTATATCTCCATCAGTAGTAAATAAAGTTACATTCATACATACATATAAATACAGTCGCATGTACTGTTTGTTGCACGTATGGATAATAAGGACAAATACGACTTGTGGCAAATTTAATCTATCATTTTATACAATAAAAATCGTCAGTGTTTATAACGAAGTCGAATAAAATAATCCATTTATATATTTATATTAAAGACTAATTAAAATCCATGAAACAATATTTAACAAAATAAATTCTTCATTTTCCTTTAAATATAAAATATAAACCTTTATGTATATTAAAATTATTCCAAACAGTTGATGATCATTTATTTATACTTATATACTCTTACTTATACTCTCACTAATGGATAAAACGATCGCACTCTCTTTATCGAGAGTTAAAATGTATATCCACCAACAGTGAGACACACTTGGAAAGGCAGCTCAAGGCTTGGTTAGCCTTGGACGCGTTAGATTGCCCAATATTTTTATATGCCTCGATGAGATCGAGAGAGTTCGTCCGCGACCATTGGATTTCAATTGTTCTTTATATACTTGCGTGAAAATAAAAAAAAAAACCAATTGAAAAACAAATGACTTGATATAAAATAAAAAATCACTCATAAAAAATTTATCTAAAATTTTTTATCCATTGAGAATATTTATTCTAATTTTCTTTTCTTTTCTAAAATAAATTAGTGGAAAATTATATTAGTTTGTTATTATATATTAGTGATGGTTCTTACAGTGATTATATTTACTTGCACTTGCCAGTGGCTCGCGTATAGTTTCGCTCGTTAAACTTGTCCCCGACACTTGTCGACGATTTATGGAAGTGCGCGACTTGTTGAAGGGCGGATCATCTCACGCACTTTTTTTCTCTCAGCTTCGTTATTTACCTCTTTCTATCTATCTTATTCTCTTATATATATATATATATATATATATTTATCTTAAAGTCCATTCGCGCACGCGCAAATTCTATACATATACATTTATAAACGTGGCTGCATACTTGCAGCTGCAAAAGTTAGTTTTGGTATCGTTTGCTATACGCAACTTGCGTGCAGGTGCGTGACCAAAGACTTATACATATATATTCAAGTACATATGTATATGTAGATATATAATAAAAACTAGTGCACTTATGCGCCGGGCAAGTTCTAATAATGTACACGTGTACATGGAATAAACAACATTTTCTCAATTCATCCACACCATTTTAGAATTTATAAAATAACGTAATGAAAAATTTTTTTAATTTTGTATATAAATAAATATAAATATTTATTTTATTTTCCTTCATTTTTAATTACTATAATTTTAATATCATTCAAATTTCCTCTACATATTCATTTGACTTTTCAATATTTTTTTATTTCCATCTTGAATATATTATTTCAATTAATTGACTATAACACTAATTATTTATTCAAATGATCTATTTATAATTCTATTTTTTTCATTTTCATTTATAAATTATTGCGATACAGATCATCTAGAGCGTACTTTGTCATTATATACTATACACACTATGTAATAATAAATAAATAAATAAATAATAATTAATCGTTAAACTCACTCTAATGACGCAATGTAATATAAACATAAAATAAATATATAAAAAAAAAAAAAAAATCACCACTCGTATATTATTACTGCATACACATCATGCACACACATTAATAAAAATATGTCATACATGTATACATATATATACATATACATACACTAATATTAGATAATAAAATTATTAATGGGAAATAAATGAATAAATATTTTTTATTTTTTATTTTTTATTTCGTAATCGATTGGTTGAGATTTTTCTTTTTTTTTTTTTTTTTTACGTAATGTAAAATTTACATGAACGAGTTGACGGTCAACTAAGAAAGTGTTTGGGCGTGTGAAAGTACCAATCAATTTCATCAAATATTATATACATTATTGAAGAAGACATAAACATATGCGAGTTGTGTTTTATATATGTATGAATTATCATGTATCGTTGTGTTAGTTATGATATAACTGGCGTGTAATACATGCATTTAAAAGGAGACCGAAGAGGCTAAATTCGCGATCGTCACGTTCGCGTGGCGAAAGCAGTCAACGTATGGATAAATAAATAAATACGTATATATATATATTTATTATCTCAACATATACATATTCACTTTCACCGTGCATTGTATGTGGCTTATCCTACGCCATTGTATTCATCGAGCACGTGTGCACGTGTCTGTCCGATTTGTATATTAAACAATGCTCTTAAACATAATTATTCAACAAAAATAAAATATAAAAAATAAAATTAATTTAATATATAAATATTTTTTGATTTTTTTCTTTCTTCTTTAATTTCGTTCAAAGTATAAGAAACGTTTATTATTTTTCGTACACACTTTCTAATTGAATAACAAGGGAATATTTATAAAACCGCATTATAATAGCAAATCTTCTAATATTAAATTTTTTTATTCTCCATTTATTAATAATTTATTTTTATTTCTCAAAATTTCAACGATTAAATGAGATAATGAAAGAATTTATTTCAAAATTCCGCAAATAAAATCCACTATAGTCATTAAAATAATTCAACTAATTTATCGAAAAGCAAAAAAAAAAAAATTTTTTTAAATTTAGAAAATTTCTTATACATTAAATTAACTTAAATAATTATTTTTTATTCATACATATACGTATCTATATACTATCTATGTATTCAAATATCAAAAATAAAATTCTCACAATAATTCCCAACCATACTTATACATATATAAATATAAAACCACCATAAAAACCCTTTCTTTATCTTCACAGCGAGCACATGAGCGGATGAGGGCTGGCGTAAACTCCAAAGGGAGTGCCCTATACAGTAAATAATAACCTCAGCACGATTGAATTCTATGGCACTCTCATCGAGGCCTTTGACTCTAAACATCAACGCTCACCATACACATATACACATTTATATACTGCATTTATACAAAGAATATTTTATAGGTATTTGTATATAAAGTTATAGTGCTTAGACCACTACGAATTTGTATATAATATACATATACTTACACACACATGCATGTTTATTATATTTATGTATATGTACATTCAACTTAAAGAAACGAGCAATAGAGTACCTTTATATTTATATGATATAAACGTAAAGTAAGGCGGGCACTTTCGAATTGCATAACTTGCTACCCGCGCCTTCATTCGGTTATGTCAGAAGAAAGCTGCCGGCGCGTTATACTCTGCCTGGGAAATTTACAACACGAGTGAGTGAGAGGAAGAGAGCAAGAGAAAAAGAGAAAGACTCGAGGTGAACTACAGAGTCTTTGAGGCTATAACCAGACCAAAGACGCCTTTAAAATTTATAAATAAACGCCCCAGTCTCCCGGGACGATATAGCTCCACGATTACTTTCCCGTTTTCCGAAGACAGTCGACCAAATTAGCGCAAAATAATATAAACACAGACAATTAATTATATTTTTTCATTTATGAAATATGTAAAGAAAAATTAATTGATAATATTTGTAATTTGTCATGAATGATTTGCAATCAGTTTAATTAATTATACAATATATTTATTCATGATGAGGGATTTACTATGTTTATATTTATGGTTAATTTACTTTGTATATATTTACACAAATATTAATGTATGTGTGTATTAAAGGTTAGAGTATTTCATTATAACATTTCTAAGATGTTTATATTAAATGTGTGCAAGTGAATAAATGAGTATTCTTTGTAATTTTAATTTATTTTATGAAATTTATTTATGGAGAACTCTTTTTGCGTAGGTTGCCTCATGTTTATGTACTAAATGTTGACCCAAAACAACGATTAGCCACCTGGAGGGTGTTTTATTTGTGAAAGATGTGCGGGAGAAAAGGTGAAAAGAGCAAAAGAAAGGAAGAAAAAGTACCGTGTAAAATGTTTATTTGTCCCGGAGGCATTTAAAAGTATGAAAGGCACGCGCACCTGATTTACAACAACCAACCTCACTACATACAAATATATATGTATATTTATTTTCAAAAATTTTCGCATGCACTTTTCTTTACATACAAAATTAAACAGACGTTTGATGGTGACAGGTATAAAGAAAAATTACATTTTCGGTTATGTCTTTTGATGAAAAACAAGGTCAGTAGTACTTGTTACACATGTCTATATATAATATTTTACAGTGTATATATATATAATAGGTACAATACATAAATATATACACTACAGGTGGGCGAAACTGTGTATATATCCACACACTTAGATAAATGATGAAAAATTGTTGCTTGGCAAATTTTATTGGCATTGACACTGAAATGTTTATTGTATATTTTTGCTTATATTCTTTTCATCTTGATACCTCACATTATCTCACGTTGCTTTTGTTACTTTCAAGATATAAATGGACCCTTTCGCCTCTGTCCAAAAATAAATAAATGACTAAATGTGTATATATTTATATGCGCATTTGTGTATGTGATTGGCAACACTCGGTGACGCATCGTCTGTAGATATTAGACACAAGCGCGGTAAAAAAATAAAATATAAAGGTCAAAGTCTTTCGTATGTCGCAAGTCTTTTGTATATATATTTATGTATATGTGAATTGTTTATGGTTTTGAGATGTTGAAAGAAATTGGGTCGTTCATCAACATGAAATAGGTCATCGCCCGGTCGCATCGTCGGTTAATTTTTTTTTGTGTTGAAATATATTATTTAGGTATTTTTTTTTCTTCACATGATTATTATATATATGTATATATATTTTTTATATATATATAAAAATAAAAATCAAGGGGAAATTAAGTCTGAATAAAAGTCTCGTGCATGGTATACTTTCTTTATTCTTCTTAGTCTTATTCATATAACCCTTCTGATAATTTTGTTTGATCTAAAAATATATGTTGTGATGATTAAGCTATTTAATATGATTAAACTATAATCTATATATGTTTGTAAATGTATATATTAAATATCTAAACTAATGAAAAAGAGTTGATAATAAAATTGGAGAATAAAAAAAATTTTTATCGCGTGTAAAAATAATTTAAAAACAATTTTTTCATCTTCTAGAAAATATTTTACAAGAAATTATTCATGGGGAATATATTTTGAAATAAAATGTTTCAAAAATTATAATTTTTTTCAATTTCTTTTCCATTGGAGTTTTTATAAACACATCTTTTTATCAACTGAAGAAACGAAAAAAATTATATAGGTCAAAGAGTAGCAGAGTTAAATAGCGTCAATGGAAAATTAGGCCGGCTTTCTTCATGGCCTTCTTCCTTCCTCTCTCATTTAGTATATACGTTGATTGCTCTATAAATAAAACTCAAAGCGTTTACTCTCGCCCATACGCACGTTGACGGACTATCCATTTGTATACCCTAATACGTATATATGTACATACATAAAAACATACATATATAAAATATATAAAATACACTTGCGTGTACACGTACGCACTGGTGTACTAGGCCAGGGCCTAAGCAAGAACTCTGGCTAAGCGATTGCAACACCAGACCGCACAGTTTATATATTGCGACATATAGAACCTATATAACATGTGGGAGGAGGCTTCTTCTTCATCTTCTTTCATTCTTTCTTATTTATTTATTTTTTTCTCATCGTCATTCACCTCGTCCTCAACGAATGTCGTCGTCGGTTTCAAAGAGATTGAATTGCTCACAGAGGTTTGACTTCATTGACCTCATCCACATTCTCATCACAATGAAATGCTTCTTTCTTCAGTTATTTATTTATTCATTTATTTATTTATTTACTTCTCTGATGTCTCACGCATTCATTATTTTTATCATTTTATTCAGTTATTTTTTTTTTCATTTCGTTTGGATATACTTTCTAGTTTGACCATGTTCGTATAGTTAATACGGCCCTGAAACATATAAACATGGGGAATAATGCGGCGCAACAAATGGTCTCTTTGTTACCAAACTTTCTCGATGACGTGAGAGTTATTTTTTTTTTTCCTCTCTTTCGCCATTACGTTTTGTGTATTTTTGTTTCATCCATTGTATAGTAATATTGTGCAGAATGTTCTATAAGTAAATAGCTGATTGTGAAAATAGAAAATAAATGAGGAGAAAAATGAATAAAGAGAATGGAAATTATTTTAGGAATAAAAAAATTGATGAATTGAGATTAAATCATTCAAGGTGTATTTAAATACTCCAGTGAATTTATCATGATAATACAATCGATTGGGTTTGGAAATCAAATGTGTGGGTATATTATAAGCTTCTCAATGTGTATCGAGGGTGCGCCAATTTTTATTACTATTTATTTTCTTATCTCTTGCGTGCATACATTTGTATAACTCGATGAGATGCCCCAAATCCAATACTTAATATATAATACACCTAACATTTTCTTGTTATTATATATATACAAGTTACGAAAACATTTGAGAGTAAATCGCTGCCGCGGCGCAAGTATAGTGATTATTTGGATCGTTAGATTAAAAAGCGATATAAAGTTTCACGCGCGGATTTCTTATATCAATTGAAGATCACATGAGAGACAGACCGATCGGGATTTATCGCGAGCAAATACAATATTTATGTATACACATAGGTATATACATATACATATATATCCGCATATGTAAACGATGAGAAAGAGAATCATCGATTTTATTTAACAAAAAAAAATAAAAAAATAAGCAGCAAAAATTCGCTAAACATCTTTGAATTATTTTTCTTCTTTCATTTAATTCAAATAATTTTGAATTAAAATAATTTATTTATATTCACAGATACACAAATACTTAAATAATATATGTATATATATATATTTATATGTTTGAGTAATTTCATCTTATTATTTATATATATATATGTATAGTAAATAATCTTTCTAAAAGTATGTGGCATATCGATTTCTAGTAAATAGATTCTATCGAAGTGGCATATAAGCGCTTAGTAGTTCTGACGCAACATAAAAGTTTTGTAACTCAATATAGAGAGGGAGAAAGAAAGAAATAAAGATTTAGATAAAGAGAGAATGCCCTCAGGGAGAGAGCAATTGACGAAGACTTGAAATAATGAAAAAAAAAATAAAAATATTCTTTCATTAGTAAAAAAAAATTTCCTCTATAAAATATTCATCAATCATTTTTTTTTCTGTATTTTTATATGAATATTTAAATTACTTTGAATCGCCTCTGACATATGTAGCAGATGATCTGGATGATGAGAAAGTGTTGAGGGTGATTGTTTATATTCGATGAAGTGGAATTATATTAAAAGGTATAGTAAAGTGTAGATCGTTGGGTCTGCGCGCAAGGTACATAATAAGAGTGGCCACAATTATTTCGACATGACTCTTTCGGTCAGGTCGACGCGACGGCAACAGCAGCAGCAGCAACAGAAATGCTTACGTAAGTGAGATAACCCCCTTCGTCTCGTAAACACGCGGGCACGAGCGCAAGCAGGTCTCGAGAGCGCCAACGAAATGAAATTGAAAGTAAAGTAAGTATATAAGTATATAACCAAACTGTTCTTAGCCAACTGTATATTCGACCGCGTTGTGACGAGAGGGACAAAAACGAATTGGGTGTCTTGGGTAGAGTTTGTATTATTTGTAAACACCTGAAGAAAATATACAACATTCATTATTTATATTTAATAAAATCCTGATGGAGATATGCAAAAGAAAATAAAATGTTTTTAAAATATATTTGAAAAATTAGTCGAATTATTTAATTTATTTGAATGAGAAAAAATAATAATAAAGGAAATAAATATATTGCAAAGTATATTGTAGTGAGTTTGACTGAGGAAAAGAGAAAGATCAAAAAACGCGTTCTATTTTCCTACTTAAGAAAAGAGTAACTTGGCCAACCGTTGGCCAAGAGCCACCTATTGCACCTTAGCAGTCTCTTCCTAACTTTCCGGACCTTGCTCCCATTTCTCCCTTGCGGCAAAGAGATTTACAAATAGAATGTGACTACCTCACCATCATCAATGACAAAGGATATGTCACATCATTAATATCATGACAATATGACAAAAGTGCAAAAGGATTTATTGAAATTAATATTTATAAAAATATCCTGAAGCTTTTTTTTTATTTTTATATATTGGAAATCTCTTCTTTCATTATCTATATAATTTTTATTTCCTCCCTTGCGCAAACTCTAATGATCATTATCGTTGTAGAATATTTTTTTGCTTGAGGAAGTCATGAATTTCATTGCGTCATGAATATTCAAACATTGTCGTTTCATTTCGGCAATTATACATCCTTTCATATAAATCGCGTATTATCACGTCGTCTTTCTGTCTCTTTCCTTTTTATTTATTATCTCTCACTGATTCAATGTATATATATTTGCTTATTGCCAAATAGAAAGTTACATGTAAGCGGAAACATTAGTTTGTGCAAATATAGACTCAAGGTTTCATGAGGAACCACTTCCGAAGACAGTGTAAATATATAATCTAAAATTATTATAATGTATATATTAGTTCAGTAGATTTAAAATAGAAAAAAAAAAGATTTTAAATATTACAAATTTTTATTTTTATTTATTTATTTTTATTTTTCATTTTGACCTTGCAATATATATTAAAAAGGGTCTTCTAGTATATATTTACGTAATGGGAGTGAATAAATAAAAGAAAAAGAGTTCAAAGCTTTGGTATTAAATAGACGCGTCGTAAATAAAAGGCTTTTCACTGTTGGCATCATTAAATATTTTATATCCCTTGGAAAATATATTTTTATTTCTTTTTTTTCTCTGTATAATTTTTCCATGTCCTTCAAATGATTTTATATATTCACTCTATTGTGCTTATTACCTAATATCTCCTTCTCTTGTATACTCCTCAATGTTTCACTGTCCACCAATCATTTTACAACCTGCAAGTTTGTTCATATAATGATTGACAAGAAGGAGTTGTAACTACTCACGTGCAAATGAGACACATTGAATCGTAAATAACCGGTTTAAATGAGAAGAAAAGGAAATGAAAGAAGGAAATAAAAAACATTTAAGTATATAAAATAAAACAGAAAGTATGTAGAAGTAAAAAGATGAGTAGTTTATCAATATAAGTTTAAAAAAAAAAAATATATGAAAGAAATAAAAGTGAAGAAGAGATGACGAAAGAAACAAATAAACAAATAATAACCGAACAATTATAGATCAACAAATATGTCGACCCTGAGATTTTATTTAACTACAATATATAAAATGAAAAACAACAATTTAAAAACGATTAGTTACATCACATGAATTCCTAGATAGTTTTTCACAATATATAAAATAAAAAAATAATGTCAAAAAAAATAAAGTCATGAGACAAATTGTCATAAACTGACGATTAAAATTTTTTAATCACATTTTTTTATCTTAGTATACATCCTTGATTTATATAAATAAACTTGAACAGAACTTTTAAGTAATTTAATGTTGAAACAAAAAAATAAAAAAATTACTTATATAAAAACGAAGGATTTGAAAAATTTATTGTTAAATATGTTGAATACAAATATATATATATAAACATGTGAGTGTTTGTCTGATGTGTCCTCGAGGAAAAATTCACATAAAATATCATTCTCTCATTTTACTCAGTTGATTTATCGAGCGGAAACAGTTGTACAAGTTTCGTGACCGGAGGATGATGTAGGTATACCTATAAGGCCGTGACGTTTTCTGTGGGATCATTATAGCACCAGCGTTGTTGAATATATAGAACATATATATCCATAACATTATATTGATCCTGAAGGAAGAACCAGAAGAGAGCAAGAAGACGAAGAAAACGAAGGGGAAAAAAAATATGAAAAAGAATTAGTTTTGAACGCGCGTCCTCTATTGAATTTCTCTGAAGTGAACGCGAACACGCGCGCGAGTGTTGGCAACATTATAAAAGCGCGTTGAAGGTCAATTTCTAATCCTTGCCTGTCCCAAGGATAGAGAAACGTTTCGGTCCTTGGGTGTAGTGGAACCGGTGAAACTCCAATGCAGAATACATATATACAAATAAATTGAAGAAAAAAAAAATAAATAAATATCTAAGAGAACGCAATACGAGACTATGGTTTGAGAGCAATGCAAAAAAAAATTGTAGAAAAAATAATTACGACTATTATTATGTTTGTACATAAGATAGATGGTTGTGAAGTGGAGAAAAAAAATTTTTAGAAGGGCACAACCATGAAAAGGGAAAAGATGTATTATGTATAAATGGATGAAATGTAATATATAGTTGAAGAAAGAAAAAAAAACTCATAATCGGGTATTGTCATTGACATACCAGGCAAGAAGACGATGGGTATAGTATCTTGATATGTCGCTGCTGCTAGATGTTACTGTTGTTGATGCTGCCCTCTTCGAAATTATTTTCACAAATGCCTCATAAAGTCATAATGCTTTTTGATGCTCCGATATGACCTCGAGCGTTCAACCTCCAACAGTGAAAATTCTGTGGGTTCTTTATTATAAAAGCAGAGCAAAAAAAAATGAGTGGGGAAAGAACAATAAGAAGGAGGTTAGTTTTTCCGGTGTTCAACGAAATAGAATTTTTGGGATGTCTTTTTAAATGTTTTCTCTTCTCCTTTTTTTTTTTTTTCTTACTTTTTGGTTTCCCTTTTTCATTTTCTGCGTGTGGGCAATGGTGGCCGCTAAACAACCAATGTGAATATATATATTTTATGACGGTATATATATGAAGAGATTTCGTTTTAAGAAAAGATACTTCCGCAATATGTTTGTAACAGCAGTAATAAAATTTTTAGTTTCACGAAATGAAATATTACAGATGTTGGCTCTGGAAAAAAATATCTTTGACGATGGTTGAGATTTTTAATGTTGAATAAATACTGGAAAGAAAATTGGCAGGAAAACATTTTATTTTTTAAATAAAAAATATAGTCATGGGTTTTATTTATTTGTTTATTGAATAGATTATGTTGAAAAGTTAATTTTGAATATAAAATTTTAATTATCTCCTCGATCTTTACATTTGCATTTAATTTTATTGTTAGTAAGAATTATCTAACCTCATATACTATGCTTTCTACTACTGCGATGAATTTTTCTTCTCTCAATAAATTCATTGGATAAATTTATACGAATACATATGTGTATATGTACATAGCTTTTATTTAAAGAAGTGTTGTCTCTTTTATGGTATATAATATCTAAGTTGGCCGAGGTTATTACATTTTTCTTAGTTAAATTACTTCATGGCTTAAATTGATTCAACATATTTTTTATTTCGTATATTTCTTTCTATGAATTTAAATATTGAATCAAGGTTTTTATTGAAGTGAAAACTTCTTTAGCGGCGTTGTGCACTTTTTTTTAGATGGGTAGAAAATGTTGAACTCGCGTCAGGGTCACGTGATGCTGATCGAAAATTCGTAAGATGTAGGGAGGGTAGACTGCCGGCGTAGGAGAGGAACCCCCTCTCTTTCTGCAGCGCACCGAAAATGTATGCCTGCTGGCTGTTTCGTTTAAGCGGCACGGGGCACTTGTGTGAGTGTGCGTGTGTGTTTGTACTACAGGCTGCTACGTGCATGCACGGCAGTGATGTGGTGGGAGCATCTAGTGCGTGGCGCCTGCGCACTAGAAATTTATCGCTCACCATGCTGAATGTGATGGTTACTGTTGAATGCTGATCATTTGTTTATTTTTGTAGAAAAAGTTCGTCCGAAATTATTCCCTAACCATTCCAAAATATTAAAAAATGTACAACGTTAATGTTCAAAAGTTTTCACTTCTGCCGGCACTCCCGGAGTGCCAGATCATTTGTTTATTTTTTTTTTTTTTAAATTTATCGGAAAAGTAGGTGTTTTAATTATGTATTCATTTATTTATTTTTCAACATCATTTTGATATATTCAGTAGGATATTTAAACACAATAATAGTTTGTAAATAAATTTTATTTAGTAGAAATTACATGATTAAATACAGTGGGATTTTTAACGAAAATTATTTTAAAAATTTTTCTATTTTGTAATATTTGTCGGTGCTTTATCAGCAATAGAATTTTTTTGTTTGTTAAAATGTGGCTTAATCGTAAATATGTTGCGACAGGTTAGGAATATATTTAGTAGAAATGGAAAAAATATTTAATTTATCAACACATTTAGGTGTTTTTTCCAGCGTAATTATCAACTATAAAAAAGCTAGCTGATAAATTCTTTATCAAATCACCTTGAAAACATTTGGGAAAATATAGAAAAATATAAAAATATTATTTATTGCCTCTTTATGAAATCGAAATTCCTCAACACAAACAAGATAATTTCATTCGATTATATCAAATATTACATTTTAACAATTATATTCTTATTATTTTTACAGCTGAGTATATCAATTCTAAAACGAAAATAAAAATTAAATTAATGGCGCAGTAAATTCAAAGAAAAAAATAAATAAGTTCCTTAATGACCTACATGAAAACATATTGTCCGATTTTCTTTTTATTTAATGCAGCGTATAAATGACGAAAAAAAAAAAACAAAACGGAATAAAGATAGAAAGATTATTAACGCATGGAAAATTTATTCATATGCAAAAGCTATTCATTATTTAAGCAATGTTAGTATTGTTATTTCTGATCATAAAATTCATATATGCAGTTGGATAATTTCACTACTGTGACACAAATTCGCGCGATAACACGCCCTATATATATACACATTGTTCATAATACATAAATAAATAAATAAATAAATAAATAAATAAATAAATAAATAAAAATAAATCTCTACGAGCGAAGAAAAAATTTTTAATCAATACATGACACATTATATTCATCATTGATAACCGAATTAATATTGAAATTTTATTATTATTTATAAATAAAACTTTGAATTTATATAACACAACAAAGATAAAACATATATAAAAATTGAACAAATTAAAAATAACTAAATAGAATATAAATAACGAAAAGTTTATAAATTTTATCAAAATCGAAAGATATTATTTTTTATCATTTATCAATTTCATAATAACAAACAAAATTTTTTTCTTAACAAAAATTATAAGTAGAACACACTCTCACACATCCACATAAACATACGTGACACATGTGTAAATAAAATACACAAAACCCGAACGAATTCTTATCAAAATTATTCCGTAATCGATTCTTCAAAATTAAAAAAGAAAAATATCTTCATAACATCTTTCCGAAATTTATATCTATAAAAAAGAATATTATACACCTCTATATTGATTAATATTATCCTATGTAATAGAGAACAAAATGTTTGTCACACTTTATTATCTCACTCGGCGAACCGAATCTTTATTTACACGGTAAGATTATTATCCACCACATTAAATCAACTACAAAACACGTATAATACCTCACTTGAATTTATATTAATCTCTATATATACTTATAAACTTTAATAATTATAATATATACGATTCCATAGAATTACCAATTACCACAACGTGAAAATTAAGAGAAAAACAAATTAAACATTCATCTACACTGCAAATGCATATATAAATAAAAGAAGAAAATGTCAAGGCAGAAATACACACGTGTCGCGCAACTATTACAAGTCAACAAAGAAAAAAAATTATAAAAAAAAAAAAAAATAAAGAGAAACGTACATAAGTAACAACAGTGATATAACACAAATGCACATAATGTATTTATCATCATAGTCATATATTGCATACACATACATATATACATACAAATATACATATATACATATACGTATATTACATATAGTAAATGCAATGAGAGTAAGTAGGCCACGGTGCTTTCACACACGATAACGTATTATCAGTTCATGCGTATACACGTTTGTTTCATTTATACATGTATATAAATTTTACTATATATTTCTCTGACACTTTATACATATGTTTATATTCTTTCTCTCTGTATGTATATATACCTTCACTTCTCCACTACGCACTTATTTTTTCAATACATACTTATATGTGAAGATCAGCAAAAACTCTCTTCCCACGCGTCCATCAGATTTATAAAGCTTCGCGTGAATAAGAGAAGATTTGTAAATCCACTTGAATTTTTTTTTTTATATTGGCTCTTTCTCGCTCTTTTGAACGTCAAAGATGAAAGCCTGTATACTTTTTGTTCTCTCTCTCTGTGTCTTTACCCTTTGCTTTCTTGTGTTCTTTCTGATGTGTTTTAGGCGAGAGGGCTCGTGCGTGTTCTACACTCTCGAGGGTTTTAAGAAACCTCTCGACACCTAAGCCCTTTCTATTCTTTACTTCTCCTTTCCTTTCTTCATCTACTTTTTTTTTTTTTTTTACTTCATGTACTCTTGTGCTCCGCGACCATCTCTTCAATTCTTTTTATCTTACAACTAGGTCTCTCTTCCATTTTATCCCTCACACTTTTTTTCTTTGCGGAAAATATTTTTTTAATCATTGGTGAATATATATTTTATATTTGATTTTATTATTTTTTTATTTATATATTTTTAAAATTGTTTGTTATTTTTTTTTGTGTATGGGGTTAATTTGTTTGGGTTTTAATTAAATTTATTATTAGGACGTTTATTTGTGTCAATGCGGAATTATCGAAAGGGAAAGGCCCCCCCTGAAAATCACCTTGAAACTTTCGTATATATATGCTCGCGCAATAGTTGCGGCTTTCACCGGTTTATTGACATATCTGGCTGTTCACCAGGCATGAAGGCA
>JAQQBS010000003.1:8067793-8082080 GCA_030347275.1 Microctonus aethiopoides | reverse complement strand
AGTAGAGAAAAAAAAAAAAAGAGTACAAAGCTTACAATAAAAACTTTTATCTTTATTTCTCATTATTTCTTTTCTCTTCTTCCTCTCTCTCTCTCTCCTTCTCTCTCTCTCTCTTCTCGCTCTCACGCTTGTGTGCGCGAGGAAGATCCGGAAGTCGGTCCCGTGCATACCGTGCCGGAAGAGTGGGAAGAGAGGAGAGAATTGTGCGCCGCTACTCCGCACCTAGGCTGAGAGTGATAGCGGGCTTCTCTCTCTCCCGCGTTCGCCAGTCGGTTCCACACCGTCCACTCTCATCGTCGTTGTGTATCAGAGGAGAGTGTCGTTCAAGCGTCATCAACAACAACTAATACCCATCATAATTATTGACGTCACCATTGTCGTCGTGTTGTTGCGGTAGTGGCGTTTCAAGTTTTGACTTTTACTATCGTTTCACATTATATTGACAGAGGTGTTTCGTAAATGTAGAATTACAAAATCAGTTGAAAGAAAGAACGCGCGGTAAAGTGAACAAGGGAAAGTGAAGTTTGTGCATAGTACAACTATATAATTCGTCATTGAGAAACGTTGAGAAAATTTTTTTATAGTACAAAAATAAAATTTGTTAAATATACGAAAGAATTATTGAATGAAATATTTATATAAATTATTATTTTATTTTGGATTATTAATATGCAGTTGAAGGATTGTCAGTTGGTGAATTAAATAAATAAATTATTAAGTAAAAATAGTAGTGAGAGTGCGCCAAGGCGCGTGCGCAATTGCAGACGGTGTGTCGAGTGAGAATTAAAAGTTCGCTTAAAAAGGTTAGCGGGATAAATAATAAAAATAAGTGGAAAAATATATACATATATATGTGTATGTGTATATAAATATATAAAAGGAAAAAAAGGCTCGCGAAAGGATAAGAGAAAGGAATATAAGAGCCTTCGGAGTCCTTGAGAGTACCCAACGGGTAAAAGTTCTGGTGCCAGCCGGCTGACCCTGGCAAGCCCGGACCAGAGAGGTTCTTGCGTGGCGGTGAGAAGAGTGAAGTGAACAAAAAAAATTATTATAAAATAAAAAAAATATTAAAATAAAAGAAACGAAAGAGAGAAAGAGGACAAGCAAAAAAAAAAATAAACAGGATCGCGCTACTCTCTCGTGTCTTTTTTTTTACATTCGTCTCTTTACATTCAGTTATAAAGTAGCAATGAAAGAAATTATATAAAGAAACGAAAAAATAGTAGAGATATCCCGAATATTATTAGAAATATTTAAACTTGAATATTCAGGTGTGTTTTGTGATAGTGAATGAGAAATAATAAAATTACACGTGACAGTGATTTTTGAAGATTAAATAATTAAAAGGAATAAATTATTATTTTATATTTAGTGATTGTCATGTGGATTGTTTCGAGTGTACGAATATTATTTTTTATTATCACTACAGTGAATTATAATAATTAAAAAATAAAACCACGCGGTAAAGTGAATAATTACTTCAAATGTACGTCACGTGTGGGCATTCACGTGCGATCACAAAGTACAGAAAGTCGTGGTTGTGTTATTCATCGTCACTATTAGATCGTCGTCGTTGCATTATTATTGTAACGATGTTTCGTCGCGACTCGTCAAGAGAGTTTTAATGATCATATATTTATATCAATTGTGTTACTTTCAACGTTGTCGCCACGCTAAATTAAAAAATAAAAGGAATAACGAAATAAAATAACAAACAAGAGTATAATAATATAATAAAAGAAAAAAAAATTAATAAAACGGTGATTTATTCCGTCACCATTGCAAGAATTCGACGGAGGATTAAATTAAGGTGGGTGGAAATTTATTCACGGTCACATTATAACAATTACTTAATAATATTTCCATAAATATAAATTATAAAAAATTCTCAAAGCTTATTTTTTTTTTATCTCTCATATATAATTACTCATAAAGAACAAAATATAAAAAAGAAAAGAAAAGTCTAACAGACAATTTTATAATACATACATTGTTGGTAATTAACGTTCGACATTTATCATAATTTTTATTTAAACATCGCACACAAGACAATATATAATAGATAGCGCAATGTATAATATATAAATACACACATATATATATATATACATATATTTAACGTTTTTCCCGCAGTTGTCAAGAAATTTTTTTCTCTTTTGGCCTCGAGTCTATTGCTAAGAAATAAATGTGAAAGAGATTGAATGTAAAGAGAAAAAGAAAAAAAAAAAATTAAACAAACCCAAGAAAACATTCTTAAATATATACTATTGCGTGCGCACGCGCGCGTGTACATAGACAAGTTAGCGCGCAAATCTCTTGCGCGATTACACGACTGATAAATAAAATATATAGACATATAATTTTCAGTATTAAATTTTAAGTGAAAGTTTTTTAAATGACATAATAATACGATGATAGTTTTATTTTATTGATTTTGTGTTAATGAGAATGACCATTGGTTAACCATTGAGTAAATATATAATCATTGAATAAACACATACATATATATTTGTATATAAATATAAATGTACATGAGTAAAGTTTCTATTTTTTTTTTTTTTTTTTTTTTTTTTTTTCATTTTAATATTATTACACATGGTATTTTGTGAATGAGTTTAAATGTATAGATAGTTATATCGTAATTTATATATAGTTTATACAGAATTAAAAAGTCACGTGGTGAATTGGAGAGGAAAAGCAATATATCCGCGTCAAGGTCGCGCGCGTCGTCGCGAGAGAGCGGGAAGCGGCGGGTTCTGGCCGCGATGCTGATTTTGCCGCCGGCACAAGAGAGTAGCGCGACTTGTCAACATTCACCGCGCGCTATTATCTCAAACATTTCTCACCAATCGTGATTTATTGTCTTGACATACGCACAAATGCCTTCAATGCAAATAATGCACGTGCATATTATTAAATGTCTCACCATTTAATATTAATTTATAGAAATTGAATTAATTTATTTTTAATGAAATGAGGGAAAATAATTTATTTTATTATTTAGGAAAACATATCATTGTATAATTATTATATTATTAATTATTATTACTTGTGATGTTATTAAATAATATAGAAAACTATTTTACTTCATCTTATGTCGATTGAAATTCAAATTACAATTAAATAAAAAATTTTTTGTCTAGTTATGTGTATAAATATTAACATTCAGAACACGACGGCCGTGAGTTTCGTAGTAAACACACGACTTTTGTGTCATAACTTTGCGTAAGCGGATTAAATATAACGTTGGTGGTGTTTTACACAACGATTAGATTTCAAATTAATATGCAGACGTATTATTTACTTAATAACAATAACACTGTTGAAAGAAATAAAAATTTTATTTTAGTATAATAAAATACTTTTATATAAACACAAATTATAATTTTTCAATTGTCACACGCGTGTATTATAATTATATTAATCTCATAAATTTATTTATCATTCTAATTATTGCATGAGCACCTGTGAATTTAAATCCTCTAGATAATTAATAAATAAATACATAAACATTTGTGTTTTATCGCGAAAAAGTCGCTGATCCTTTGAAGGAAACGTGATTTACTAATTAACAAATCGTTTTACCACGCTAGAATCGATCGTTGACGTCATCAGGTGTCGTGCGCTTGGTGATTAATTAACGCGAGCGAGAGGCCAACTAATTAGCGACACTCTATCTTCCGACCAGTTGTTACCTGTTACAATATATAAATATATACATTTTATATACATTATCGTGTCAATGGAAATTATTGAGTTTTTAAATTTTAATACAAATGAGTAATAAAAAATAAATAAAAAATTTCGTTAATAGATGATAATTATGGGGGAAATTTTTTTTTTTTTTTTTCAATTGCATTATATATATATATATATATATATATATATATATATACGTTCTCACGCTCGTATATATGCAAATATTGTAAATGTGGCTTGTTTATCTAGTATATATATAGAAACTGACACAAATGTCACTGAAAATAAATTATAAAACCGTCACACATATAAACGAAGGTTATTTATGTATACACAATACATGATATATATAATAATGAGAAAAAACAAACATAAAAAATCGGGATAATATCGAGAGCAAGAATGGAATTTTATAATAATTAACCCAAGGTAAAATTATACGCATTGAATAAAAATTTTTTTTTTCTTTCATTCACTTGGATTATTTTAAAATATCAAAAAATAAATTTAATATATATGTATATAGTGGAATGTAACAAGAATGAAAGAGAAACAAATGAGAAATTATAAGTGAAAGAGGAATGAACTAAAGTTGAGAGTGAGAAAATTGGAATAAAATAAAAAAAAACAAAGTGCACCGACATTGTAAAGTGAGTAACAACTATTATATATTACAGTGTCTGGTGAGACAAGCAATGTGGGAAAAGAGGAAGCTAATCAGAAGCGGAGGTACGCTCCGACGAATTCAAAGCCTTGAGAAGGCGCGCATACAGTCATAGTTGAGCTCTTTAATTGCACATTTATTTCTCGTTTATTATTTTTTACCATGTACACGATGCATTTCCTCTATCACTCTTTGCCACATTCCCTTGTTCTTTAATTTTCTCTTATTTTTATTCTCAACTCCTTAGTATCTTCCTTCACCCCTGTATACATATTACCAACCCTCTACACAGAGATATTTAAAATATCAACACAACTCTCAGATAAGTTTTCATTATTACTTTTCCGTTACACAAAACTAAAAAAAAAAAATAATATAATCCAACGAATTATTTTATTTTACATTAAAAAAAAAAATATTCTCACAATGAGAATAAAAATATTTATTTTAATTAAACGAATAAAAACAAAAATATACACTAGAATATTTATTATTTTTCTTTATTTTAAATTAATTAAATATTTTATAAAATATTTAAAATTTCTAACATGTGTTGACATGTGGATCACATTGAACTTCTTCAGGTTACGTTCGTCCGGTCTCCAATTAGCAACAACATTGTATCGCGTATACATAAATATATAAATACTCTGTTTATGTATGTGTGTGTGTGTAAATATTTCTGCCACGCGAGTTGGCGCACGTCTGGCCCGAGTCCGAGGATAGTAAGGTGACACGCGAGAGGGGGAGACAATTCCACTGTGGCATTCGCCACAGGTTTATACAATTTTCGCTGAGTCTCTCTCACTTACCCCTTCGTTTCACCATGGGGAAAGGTATGTCCCAGGTAGATTACCTGTTGCACACTCATAGAATTTACATTCAAGGGCTTTACTTTAAATGTTTACATACATAAATATATCTTTTGCTATTTACAGTTTCTCGTAAACCTGGAGCATTATTAAATTTCACCCTTTTAACCCTCTCTTATCTAAATCTAACCATTTGCTCGAGAATTATTTTCACAATCTCAACACTCAGGCATTTATAGTTAACAAAAATTTAAAGTTACATATATTTAGGAATTTTAAATAATTTATAAAAATATTTTAAATGTGGTGGAATTTTTTTTTTTATTTTACTGTGGAATTTAATGCATGAAGGATTGTCTGAAGATGAATTAGGAGAATGATAGATAGACAAGGATAAACTTGCGCCGAACCCTTTCTATATATACCTTCCCTTTCACTTTCATTTATCATGTTATATATTTGCTGAGAGCAAAGAGAGCAAGAGTTTGCTCAGAATTATTTAGACCTATCCTTGAGTGATCTTTCATGCTCTCCCTGATTTTATTTTTCTTTGTCTTTCTGTTTCTATTGAAGTATATAACCTGTCACAATTCTCTTTTCTCCCTTTATGTATATTTTAATACATCTCTCTATCTTTATTATCGTTTACGTTGCACGTTACTATAATTCTCTTTATAGTACTCCGTATATAAAATATAAATATAAATACGCACGTTGGTTACGGTTGTAATATAGAAATGTGTAATGTGCCTGCTGCACTTTTGCTGCAATAAAGAGATGAGTCTGTAAGTATGTACCAAGAAATATGGCATAAATTATGGGATATTTACTAGAAACTTATGAGAATATTTGAAAATGAAGGGATTATATATGATGAGTGTAGACAGAAAAAGAAATGGTTATGGGTTGTTGTGAAAGTTTAGACTGAATTTTAAACCTTCACAATTTTCTTATTTAATTTTCTTTTTTCGTTTTGCTTTCTTAAATTATTCACTCACTCATTTACATTCACTTTGTTTGAAATATAATATTTATATACTCATTTCTATCTTCAAGGTGGAAAAATGAATTTTATTCTGTAGAAAATAAACCTCAGATATAAATTGATTTTTTTTTTTCTTCTAGTTTTAGATAATTTAAATTCAAATAATTTTAATTCAAAACGAATCATTCAACAATTGTTATCTCATAATGGATTTATATATTTGCATATGGTAATAAAATAATTCTATATAATTACCTCTGCTACACGGCATAGTTTGTATTTTAATTATCATTTATAGTCTAGTCGTTTTTTTTTTTTATTTTTCTTTATTAAATTCATATACAACGTACCATATTTATGTCTAGTTATTTTTCTAACATATAAATACACACATATGTATCACTTTATGTGTGAAGTATGTCAAAAAAGCCTATGGCATTGATAACAGTCTAGAAATTTAGGACGTATAAAATTCATTTAACGACCTTTCTCAAGTGTGACAATGTTATTTTTTTTTTTTTTTTTAATTTTTATGTTTTTCTCGTCCGATTTCAGTGATTAAAAAAAAATTCTGTCACGGTCACTGATATAACTTCGTATACTTATATTTAATGTTCTAATCAAGCCACGGTCTATATTCGTGCTATAGAATATATTTTTTATCAATGTCCCATTGACAAATCCATTAAATTTCACAGCCTAATCATTTTACCTTGATAAATAAAATGAAAAAAAAAACACACATATACAGCTATTCTAAATATTAACACATGTGTAAACACCCTTGCGCCAATATACCAAACGAGAATTTGAAAGTAAATTACCTTGGAATGATGAAGAAATTAAAAATTTTTAATTTATTTTTATTTTTACTTTTTGTAACTCGCCACAAGACTCACTTGATCGCCCACACGTGGGTTCTCTGTGCAGTGAAATTAATATACATGTGTATAAAAATATGTAGGTATTTATCTGCACATGTATAAGTATAGTAGATATATATTTAATATATATACATACACTTCCCGGTGGCCCGACCTCTTCATTGTTATGAACTCACGACGTGAATCTCTCGCAATCGTCCGGCTCATGACACGCTAATCATCCTCGGCGCCCGCCACACGTCTCGTTCACTGCACACAATCAACCCATGTATGTATGCCTACATATATATATATATAAAATGGAATTTATATGTGTGTATGTATGACCCAAATACTGTTGAGTATCAGCATCAATGTGCCATACAAAGCGTTATAGGGCAAAATCGAAAGGGAAATTTGATGGATATGAGAACGAGTGTTTATATTATAATGACGATCTAATTGAGCTTATGATATATGTACATATATATGTATATATATATGGTAGATTATCTCACTGAGTCATGCAATAATTATTGCTATGTAATCAGGTTCATCTAGAATTGAATTACACATTGATTTAAATTATAGATGTACATAAATGTGTTTAACAACAAAAATATTCAAATAAAATTTTAGAGTTCTTTAAAAATATTTATTCACAAAGTATACTTGACGTTGTTGAAGTTAAATTTAATTTTTAATATAAATTATTCAGTATTTTATATTCGTATTTTTCAAAAATTATTACGAATTTAATTTATTTACATTTATATATATATATATATGTATGTAGAATTATAGATGTGAGATAATTTTATTATTTTTCTCTTCATGCTGATAAAATGAATAAAATTTTTTTTATTTATCTGTGACATTTATAAATTATATCGATCAATATTTATTTCAAGGTCTCTACGAAAAATTTTTTTCTTCATTTCCGTGAATTTTTTTTCTTCATCATTTTTTATTATACATAAAAGTATTTTTTTAAGAATGAAAATATATATTTATGTTAATATATATATATATATATATGGGTATGACATGGCCCAGTGGGGGGAGTGTAGATAATAAAATGATTCTTCCCGTTCAAAAGACACGTTTAAAGGCGTCAGTCAGTGGAAGAGTTGCACACGCGAAGAGTTGTGTTCGTCCCCACCCACAATGTGAGATCATTATGAATTACGTAATTGTCCACTAGACGGAGGCACTCTCTATATATAAACATACATATGTATAAAAAAATATTGTCGCATGGTTATGGATGAATGATGCACGGCGCTCCTTTAAACGCTCTCCATTAACAAAAAAAAAAAAAAAAAAAAAAAAAAAAAAAAAAAAAAAAAAAACAAATAAAAATAATTATAAAGCTATGGTTTATTTCATTGTTATTTTATTAAAAAATAAAAAGTAATAATAATATCTCACAGTACATATATTAATCTACAATATTTTTTTATACTCATAATCTTCCTGATATTAATAAATATCAAATTTCAATGATAGATAACCAAAGTTTATTTTTCATTTTGATAATTTTATAAAATTCACAATATACAATAAATGATGTAATTTTTTTTCTTTTTATTTATGAATAATACGCTGACTTACATTGTCATATTGTTCACGATAGCCGGAAATACATTGTCATTTTATTTTTTACCGCCCTCCTGTTTCATTATTTGGATATATTTATGTTCATATATATGAATAAATAAAAAAAAAAAAAAAAAAAAAAAAAAAAAAAGGAGCCGCGGGAACTTTCACTGTTGTCCGGATCGAGCGTGACGTACTGCAATTCAATGGAATGTATTATACTTAATAAAAATCGGCTTTAAATATGTAAAAAAAAAAAAATAAACCCCTTTTGCTGCTGCCAAGTTTGACAAAACGCAAAAAGACGAGGAAAGTGACCAAAGGGATACATACCGGAGATATCAAGGACAGAGGCGGCAGCGCAACACGTCGCGCATATATATATATATTAAAAGGAGAGCGTGCCTTGGTACTTTTTTGTGTTCGCGGCGGTAGCGGCGGGGACGTGGGAATAAAACGACGGAAAGTGAAAGGAATACAATAGGGGGGTTTGCGAGATTTTATATATATCCATAATTCCATCGTCGTTTTTTTTTTCTTTCTCTGTCTGTCTCTCTCTTTTTCTTTCATTTTTTTCCTCCGTCTCTTTTCTTGTCATTATTATGTATCGTGCAGCACGATCATATTGTTGCGTAAGAAAAGACGATCCTTGCATGTGGGCGAGAGAGATGAGAGGCGAAAAAAAAAAAAATTTTTTTTTTTTTTCGTAAAATTAATTATGAAACAAAATGCTTAAAGAATTAATAATAGAAAAAAAAAAAAATTTGGAGTAATTATACATAGATATATGGAGTGAGTTTTAACTGAAAGAGTAAATAAAATAATTTTTTATTTTCCAACAAAATAAAAAAAAGCCACATTTCCTGTTTAGTCACTGTTTTTATATCCATCTGTACATGAATACATATGTACAATTTTATATACAAATTCTATTGTTTCATGAGAGATGCGTAATCACGATTATATACCAGTCACTTTCAAGGTGGCCCGCATAATGAAATGTCGAGAGAACGACTAGATATAACACAAATAAATAATAGTAGAAGATGTATAAAATAAAAAAATAAAAAAAAAAAATAAATTGTGGAGAAAGAGAAACAAGTTGATGCTTGTTAAATAAAGAGAAACAAGATATAAAGATCGCGGTTGAGTTTTAGATATAGAAAATCCGCGTCTCGTTTCGGTTCATGATTGAATGACGTGATGATAGTTGTGGCAACGCCACATAAAAATATAAATCCAACTATGTGCATGTATATACTATGTACTATATATGTATTAAATACAAAGATTTAAACATATATTAGTGTATATATAACCAGACATATGCCCTTCACATCTCTGTGGTTTTGCTTTTATATATAAATCCATCATTTAAATTAAAATAAATACATACTCATGAAAATAATTGCATAACTAATCATCGAGTTCACGATATCGATGATGAATTTTATAATATTCCCCATACACGATTGAATTACACGAGGGATTATTCCACGATTCAATTATATTACTGTCACGAATTTCTCATCGACCTATTAAACTATCTACAAAACATCTGAAATAATTCAAAAAAAAAAAAAAAAAAAAAAAAAAAAAAAAAAATTATAAAATAATTGTAATAAAAATAATAATTGAAATTGCAAAGTATAAATGTCATAATCAATTGAAGTTAACTAAAGTTCTTTATTGAATATACTACTAGACAATGCAGCAATAAATATAACTTTTATAAATAATATGATGGATGAATATGCAAGAAAGACTAGAAAGAAAAACATCGCGGAAGCTAGCAAACATTCATGAAGGCGGCGCTCATTATTACATACTCATATAACTACATATGTATGTATATGTATATGTACATGTATATATGTATTGAAATAAAAAATAGTGAACATTAATGCGTGCAAACGACGACGTACCGTGTGCCCTTCAGATCCACAATGATGGAACGTCTATTAGAAGAGCGATTGTTCTTATATAATGAACGGATCATGTAACTAGCCCGTTTTACGGACTTGCACATCGTATATAAATGTGTGTTACATTGATATAGACATAGAGAATGACGCCTCCTACATTTATACACACAACAAAAATACAAATGTCGTTTTATATATGATGTTAGAATGTATTAAATGCGTTAAGAGACGACTACATCACTATCACTATTAATATTATACATGTGTTATACTCACACGTACACTCGAATAAATATGAATTATTGCATTTGTCATTGCATACCATAGTGAAATTGTATTGGTGCACGTGTGCAAGAACGCATGAGGATATATCTCTCTTTTATATATTTATTAATGTATACATATGTTTAAATAATTTTTTCTTCTGTTGTATTGAAGCTGCGGTGCATAGTTATATATTTTGTTGTGGCACACTGCACGAGTATATATGTAGGTATATAATAATGCCTGAAAAGGCTTTTTACTTCTGGCCTTGAACGAGATCTATCCGGTGGCTCTTGCGATCGTTCTCGAGTGTGCAGTGTGTATGTGTGGAATATATAAAAGTCGCCGCGTGTGGAAAAACAAGAAGAGAGCAATCGAGTCAGTCATAGATCATTGTCGCAAACACTCACTTTATCTATTACATAAATTTTTTTTTTTTTGTTGTAAGATAAATAGTAGGAATAAAATAGTTTTGTAATTATTTTTGAAGGATATTTTTTTTTTTTTTTATGATTTAAATAATTTGTTTTATGAGTATTTATTTATGATTAGTAATATAGTCAATAGAGTTTTTGATATTGAGTATTGAATGAGATAAAGACTGTGAGAATGGCACGACCCAATGTGATGTTGTATTTGCGCGATAGAAAATGTTCTTTTATGTATATATAATATTATAATACATTAGCTTGTTAGTATTCGATTAAGAGAGGAGAAAAAGAAAAAGTAATAACATATACCATGACCCAATGACACGATATACAAAATTAAATATTATAATTTTAGTATCAAAATATAATATTAAATATCGCGCAAAAATTCGTTGTTGATATTTAATAAATATTAATTAATTATTATTCACGCCTATATAATTTATGGTTTTAAATATCATCATATCCACTATTATTCTTTTGTCATCTGAAATTTAGTCATACAATTATAAATAAAAGTAAACAACATTGAGAAACAAAATTTCCAAATAATTAATACGATTTCTAAAATTATTTTATTCAGCGGATAATTGAAATAAAATTTGCGTAATATTTTTTTTTAATTTCTGAATTTATACATACGTATGTATATAATCCTAGTAGTGGCCTTCTATATTTTAGTCCCAACTCGCGAGTAGTCGCAATATTCGGCCCACAAAAAAATGGAGCGGAAACGAAGCCGGGCCCCGCTCAGTGCGTCCCCGCGCGTAATGAGCGCACGCTATACAGTTGCTCAATCCGTCTTATACAAATATATATCCACGTTAATATATGTCTATATTTATATATAATATACTGCAAAACGTACGTGCATGCACACAGTTCCATACATACTCTAATGCCTCGCCTTAATCAGTGCCAACAGAGCCACATACGGGTAATCATTTCGCTCACTATTCGTTCACTAAACATACACATAATATACATTGATTTCTATATAAACGCATTGACTTTATGTTCTATGAGTTGCTTTCAAAAAAAATCCTTTCCCTTTTTAATTGTAGCAATTGGGCAATGAATAAATTTAATCAAATCAAATCAAACAGTTTCAGCTGAATTAATCTGATGAATTTTAAATAAATAATAAATTCTTCTGTATATAAAAATATATATTTTTTCATTCTGTTGTTGATTTTCGTAAAAAAGATTGATGCACACTAGTCAATGCGATACATTAGCTGAATACATACGCACACACGCGTGTGTTTAACGCCAGCTTCGAGGCACGCATTTTAATTTTCCAGCCTCGACATTTGCGTAACCCAGTTTCGCCATTGTTCGATTCAATGGTAGATCGTAACGTCCGCCGTGCGACAAAGATTATAATGCGCACCAGTATGAGAGAGTGTATAGATGAGAATTCAGTGTACAGTCGTTGATATATATGCGTATGCATAATGGATAAAACATATAATAATAAAATTGTATATAAATTAATTAAAAAAAAATACGAAAAAAAAATATAATAAAAAAAATAAAAAATTGACTGAACAAAACTATGAAAAGGTTAGTCGCCATTAGAATTTACGAATTCATGAACTTTCTCTCGATTATCGTTAATCTAAACAACTTGAGGGTGACCTCATGAACTGCCCCCCATTTAGAAATATATATTACTAAATAAATCGATGTTACATACTGATGATAGAAATATATAAAATATATACATATTTTTAATCGTGTATATATGTATATATATATATATATATTTTATTAAGTGATCGATTGTCGTCACACATTAGGAAAGTTATGTTATACTATATCTATTTTAAATCCATTCAAGTTGACATTACACGACTCGATAAATTTTTTTCCACACACCCATTGAAACGATAGATTTGCACTAGAGTTTAAATCAACAGGTGGTTGGAATCACTGTATGTATAGTGCACGCGCATAATTGCGCCTACGTAAATCAATGACACAGAGGAGAGCGCAAATTGTTATATAAAAAATAATAATAATAAATAAATAAATAAATAAGATATTAAGAGAGAGAGATTGGGTTTGTCATTATATATATTATGTCGTAAAATCTAATGCCAAACGTTTGTCATTTTCACGGTAATCAATTTTCATTTATTGACGTCGTAAAGGCATTAATAACTGTCACGTGTATGAATAGAACGCCAGAAAAATAAAATATGTAATAAAAGGAGTAGTGAAGAAACAAAAAAAAATGGGATATTATATTTATTTTATTAATTTTTAGTATTGAAAGTAGTGACATTAAATTGCCGTCTCGTGTGGCAGTTGAAAATGAAGGGAAATGTTTAGCGTGTTAGAGATATATAAATATAAATCGCGGGAGTTATCGACGGTGGGCCGCACCTGACTGTATTGAAATGCCGCGTGAATGGGCTAGAGCGCAGCACCTGCAGTGTATAAAGTTTAAATGTCTCGCGCTCATTGGAACACCGCAGAGAAAGTTGAGTAGGGGATACGGGACTTGTCACGTGTGTCTTGTGTGTTCTCTCCCCACTAATTCGTTGGTCCCACGCGCCTGATCTACTACGCACGCGCGCTCACGTCAAGGCCCAAATGGAGAGAGAGAGAGAGAGAGTATAAAGAGAGGGGGAAAGAGAGAAATGAAAATGTGGTAGGGGAAAACGACAACGAGAGATGTGTGCTGCGCAATTGACCCTGAACTTCAGTCGCGCTATAGCATCACACTTGCGGCAATGTGCATATTTATACTCTTTGGCATATAGTCAACAGCAACAATTTCCTTATTTAGCTATTTTCTCGAACGTATATAATAAATATATACCATTACGTATGAGAACGCGATTACTGCGATGTGGTACCGAGGTTACAAACTCTTACTCAAGGCCGCTCCTTTTTATTTATTTTTTCCAATAAACATCTTTCAATTATTTCGCCATTTATACTCCACGACACCTAATAAGTTTATCCATACACTTAATTTTTTTCTATTTATTATTCATCACATATTTATCCTTGATATCTTTTTTTTTTTTTTTT
>JAQQBS010000003.1:8047308-8067765 GCA_030347275.1 Microctonus aethiopoides | reverse complement strand
TTTTTTTTTTTTTTTTATATTATTTATTTGCATTTTTTATAGATAATTGCCACTCATGAATTATTAATTTGTGACAAAAAAACCAAATGAATATACATTTTATTTTGTAGGTAAAAAAATTTCTTTTCATGCATTCTTTATTTCTCTTTATTTAATTTTTTCTTTATTTTAATTTTATTATACTTCACTATGATAATTAACATTAAAAGTTTCCTCGAAGGCATTTCAATTGGCCTATTACCATTATTTACTGCTACCCACCACCTACCTACCTATCTACCTACCAGTTGGGATCCTCATTACCGGCACTTCCCGCTTGGCGCATGACTCTCTCGATCCCTCTCTCGCCTTGATGAATAATTATCCATATTGCATGTCGTTCGAGGAAGGCTCTCCCGCTTATACCGATTCATCGACGATTGGCGCGCCTGAATTTTTTTTTTTTTCAACTTCATACAAAGCTTATGTATACATTCCAATAGTGCTGCAATTGTGCTGTCACTCCCGCGCAATTTTTCACGCCTTTTATTTATTTATTTATTTATCTATTTTTTTTTTTTTTTTTTTTTTTTTTTTTTTTTTTTTTTTTTTTTTTTTTTTTTTTCATTGTCACCTTCGGTTACCATTGATGATCATCATAAATGTGTGCCATTATTACGTTACACATGTCGCTCGATCTTGCATCTATGCTATGATTATATGAATGTATATAACTATATTATTCTATAAAACACGCTAATAGCTGCGTGACTCTTACTCAAGGTCTCCCCCTTTCCAATTCAACAAATGATCGAAGGTCGAAGCTGTTGTGTGTTTGTCTGTGAGAATTTTTTTTCTCATTTCCGCGACAGTTTTTCTTTCTTGGCTTTCATAGATTGTCTACAACGCGATGCGAGTGCCAGAAAATTTATTCTTCTGTTGTCACTATACAGGTAAATTAGTAAAGGAGAAAAATAACAGAATATAAAACAAAAATAATTATTCGATATTTTCATATGTAATAGAAAAATATTGCATAAGAATTTTTTTGCGTCATCGCTAAAGAAATAAATTTTTATCATAATTTCTCATAGATATCACTTTAGAAAATTGTAAAGTGGAAAGTATAAAAAAAAAAATTATTATCGTCCAGATAAGAAAATAAATGAGTTTTTTTTTTTAGCTCGACACTTTGACTTTTGTTTAGCAATTGTTGACGACTCGAGAAAGTATTTTCAAGCATCATATGCTAATAATGTGAAATATTCCAACGTGAATATCAAATAAATACTTCAATTGTAAAATAAAATATTATGAAAATATGAAATTTTATTGAGAAATATTTACTGAATAATTTATTATTTTTTTTTTTTTATAGACGATGTATACGGACGGTTTGCTGACTCTCCATTATGGGAAGCACCCCGCGACCTTGGCTGCAGAGGTCGGGGCTTGGTACAGTGGTGATCGTCATGTTGACGTGACATTGGCTTGCGACGACGGCTCCGTCGTCAGAGCACACCGAGTTGTATTGGCAGCAGCCAGTCCTTTATTGGCTAGTCTTCTTCGTAATCCGGCATTGGATCACGTTGTCCATTTTTCTGGAGTTAGAAAGACGCAACTTAGTCATTTACTTGAATTTCTTTACAATGGCGAAGCTCTCATACCCGTAAGTTATCGAAATTATAAAAAAAAAATTCACTCAATTGCTAAAGATTATTTTTAATCCAATTAAAAATTTTTTTCATTATTCAATGATGTAAAAATAATTGAACTTTATAGTAATTTTAAATGAATAATGAATTAATAATTGGGTATAATTGATTCTATTTATAATTTTTATTATTCAGTCAACAGAACTTACGCCACTTCGAGAACTTTTTGAGCTCTTACAAATTAAGTCAGAGCTTTTCGATCCAAATCAGCCACAAACATCCACCGATTCAGATTCGTTGAGGATACCAACGCCACAACCCTCAGACAGTCAAGAAAGTTCTAGTTATGAATCTCAGTATGACAGTAGATCGTAAGTAAAGTCATAGTAATTCATAAATTAATTAATATTCCCTCAATATAATAAATTGTGAATAAAAAATTATATTATTAATTATCATGTTGATTTTATTGTATAATTTTTTTACAGGCAGTCGAATAATCCTGCAGATTGCTGTTCGGTATTGATAAAAAGTGAAGGATACGATGACGATCCTGAGCAAGATGTGGATGTTGAAGGTGTTGAAGGTGATGCGATACTTGCTGATAACAGAGATAGCAATATCGAACCACCACGAAGAAGGGATAGTTCAGACCCAGTAAATTTAAGTCTTAATTCCGGTACTTCCACAAAAAGTGACAGCTCTCATGAAATTTCTCATAGGTAAAATATTTTCAACATAAATCAAAGTAATTGAAATTCTTTCATTTATATTAATAATAATTATCAATTAACAGAAGTGAAAAAACACTTTTGGAAAGGCGAGAATCATTGGAGGAAGCGGAAGAAAGACGTAGACAATTAGCTGCGCGTTTATCACTAGGACTTGAACCCGGAAAACGAAAACCCGAAGAAATTCCAATTCCACCAGCTGAAGCATATGTCGTAACACCACATCGTAAACGTCGACCAGGATTTCACAATGCACCAGCGCAAAATCCTGCATTTGTACCATTTAATCCTGGTTTTGAAACGCCAAGAAGATTAGCAGCGCCACATCCTCTTAGTGTATCAGCGCCACCTTACCTGGTGAGTTTGGAATAAAATAAATATATTAATATCAATTAAATTATTGATTATTTAATTTAATAAATATGATAATTTTCAGCATGAGAGATCAGTGACACCACCTGGAGCATCACATCGACCACCAAGTGCGGATCCAACGTCAGCTGGTGGTCTGGAACCACCATGGGGTGCTTGGACATTACCACCAGCGCGTGCACCGCCACCTCCATCAGCTGAAGATCCTCCCAAGTGTAATCCAGTGCGTGAATATCGTTGTACATATTGTGGAAAACAATTTGGAATGTCATGGAATTTAAAAACACATTTGCGAGTACATACTGGAGAAAAACCGTTTGCATGTCGCCTCTGTGTTGCTATGTTTAAACAAAAAGCTCATTTATTGAAACACTTGTGTTCGGTACACAGAGGCGTTATTGCTGCCCCGGATAATACATTTACATGTTGCTTTTGTTCGCTGAGTTTTGATAGTTTGCAAGAACTTATTAGACATCTATCGGGACCGCACAATAATCTTTTATTGAGCAAAAATTTACACGATTAACGCAGGTGTCAAAGGTTGTGACTGGCGTAATAGAAATTTATTACATGAAAGTGAATGATACTGGAAAAATATCTCATTAATGCGTTTTCATTGTGTGAAATATTATTTTCTACTTGTGTTTACAATTTATTCATTGAATATGAGTAGAAGAGAAAATGATGCGCTGAGATGACCTCGATGATAAAATTATTTATCGGCATAACTCTATTTAAGAATTTTAATCAACCGTCGATGGTTATTTAATTCATAAATGAAAGAGAAAAATATTTTACTCATTGTCGAAGGAAAATTGAAAGCAAAAAAAATTATGGTAAATTCACTTTGAGTTGTTGTTTGAAGTTGAATTTAATTTTTAAATTCAATGATAAGATTTAATGATAAAGAGTTATTATTAAAGTATTGAGTAGCAATAATAAAAAATAAAAAAATAAAATCCGAGGATAAAGTGATGTGTTCAAAATTGAATGTCACACCAAATATATTTTTGGTGAATGAAGTTATATTCACTTGACAATAATACAATCACTTTTTAATATTAAATATCCTAGATGATTCTCTTGTAAATAATGTTACATAATTTTAGTTACGAAAAAAAAAAAAAAATGGACATTATTATTTATTTAACATTTTGCAAAGGGACCAACCGACTTTCCACCGATTTCTGTCTTAAGTAGTTGTTAGTTTCCTGCCCTTTATCGCCAATGGCAAATTAATTTTTTTCTCGACATTATGAAACAATAGCAAACAATTTATTTTTCATTAAAATAATGCGTATTTAAAATAATTATTTTAATTCTCATTTTTGTTAGAAATTTATCGTTATTTATGGTGTTAAATATTTTTATTTCCTCAACCACCGAATTTTACCACAATATAGAAAAAAAAAAAAATTAATTGTCAAAATTTTTTTTTTATTTCATAAATTTTTTTCGACATATTTAAATGACTTTGGCGCAAGTGCCTTGTTGAAATTGGGTCCAAATTAATAGAAGAAAAATACACAATGTCGATTGGGCAGTGATTTCATGTGTTCATAGGCTTAAGTGTGTACGAAAGTATGCTCGCTTTGGAGACGTTGATAAAAAAAAAAAAAAATTACGTATAGGCAGGTTATGAATAATTATTAAATTTAATTAATTAATTAATTTTGAAAGAATAAGCTCCCCACAATTCACGTTGGTAGCCGTTTATTGCGAGAGAATGATATTGCTTTTGGCGCTGGACGTCAAATTTTTTTTTTGTTTATTTTTTAGATTACAAAAAATAAATAAATAAATAAAAAAACCTCCAGGTGCCTTCAATCATTCGCCGGATTTTGTTTATTAGAAATCTATCATTTCATTTGTCTTTCATTGGTGAATTAATTCGCAGTGTAATAATGCCAAACAGTCATTATTAATGAAAGAAAAAAAAAAAAAAAAAAAAAAAAAAAAAAAAAAAAAAAAAACGGCCAGGAATGAATTTATAAAATATTTGATATATAGACATAGCAAGATTGGTAATGAAATTCAATGTAATATTATATATAAAAATAAATAAAAGAAAGCCAAGAGTGGAAGCAAGCAGTAACAAGGAGAGAATAATAATAAGAAAGAAAATATACAATAAAAAAAAAAAATTTCACAATGTGCCGCAAAATATTCTCCTCGTTAATAAGCAAAAATTAATAATCAATAGAATGCACATATGAAAATGAATCTAATTTTTCTTCCCTCGAAGCAGTACACCAAAGATATGTTCGTAGGGCCGTTCGAGTATGGGCGATAAGTAAGTTATTAACATTGTTTTTATTTTATTTTATTTTTTTTCCCCCCCGGATTGTGGAGGTAACATGTGGAGAAGTCAAAGACAAAAGTTAAGACAAAATGATGAATAATAAGCGCCGAGACCTGATGAAAGAGGAATTAAATATGATGCCTACGACACATAATCGCTGTAAATTCATAATAAAAAATAATAAATAAAATTGAATGGAAAAAAAATTAATAATTAAAATTAGAATTAAAAATAAATTGACGAAAATTTTGATAAAATTGTATATAAATAATTATTATCTTATGTTATGCATTCTCGTTCATATGCAGCTTCCGCTATCGCCTATGAAATCTCTACATTCAACTCTGAAATATAAAATTATTTAAAATAAAAAATTATATTAATAAATTTTATTGAACGATTTATAAATCACATGAATTAATAATGAACTGTTTATAATAATAAAACGATTATCAGAGAATGGCAATAAATTAATTACCAACATAAACACAGACACAGTGAACGCAATGTGATACTAAATAATAAATAAACTAATTATTGTTTAGCGCACGCAATGTTTCGCGGCGAACACACCAACATACAATTAATTATGACGATTTATAATAATTTATATAACTTTTTTTTTGTGTCTTTGAGTCTAGAATTCTTACAAAACTAAGTGCACTAGATTTTATTATTCATTAGAATTATTTACGCGATGTTGGAATAATTAACGGCGTACATTTTTATGTATATATGCACAACGATTATCGCCTAGATATTCCCGAAAAAATCTTCCAAGATTTCTCAATTTTATAAAATCATTTCCACAAATTAAATTTTCATATTCAATTATAATTTTTTTTTTCCATATGGGATTTCTAGGCGATACGTATTTGTTTTTAAGTATCTTCCAAGCAAGACATGTTTTTGCATGCTATCTTTTAGTGTTCATAGATTTACAAAAAGAATAAATAAATAAATAAATAAATAATTAAATAATAAAACAAATGCATTGAACAAGAAAAAAAAAATTGAAAATATTAATTAACGAAAAAAAACATCAATGATATCTACTTGTAAAAGCATATATATTGTTGCTGTTACATAAATTTCTATCATTATTTATTCACTGCATTTTCCTTCATATTAAATATTGTCCACTAAATTTTTTTAACCTCCAAAAAATATTTAAATCCATTTTCCTTTATAAAATATATAATACAAAAACCGGTTTCATCTCCACATGTTACCAAACATTATACGAGAAGAAAAAATAATAAAAAAAAAAAAATAAAATCCACTCCCATCATTAAACATAACACAAATGTGAATACATCAATAAATAATAACTAATTGACTTGGGTCTAAATTTATCTTGGGTCCAAGTTTCTCATATCTATCTAACGGTTCAGAGTATTACTTATTGTATAGATGATAAGAAAAAAAAATAAAATAAACCTGCAGAACCCGTTATGATAGATTCACATCCCGCAACAAGAACGTACAAGTCCACGTATGCAAAATATACAAACTTAAATGTACAATGTGTACGCACAGTCATCGAATGATCATTTGTTTATGACTCGGCTATAAACTTATGGAAGAAACGAATCTACAATAAATAATTGATGCACCTTAAAGTAATGCTACTATAAAATAAACTTACATATACTACTACTGTAATTTCCTGTACAAACTCCAACCACATATGTTTACAAACTCGTTCTACCTTCAATAAATCTCAGCTATTTATGGTGCCACACTGTATACAATAAGTACACACAACGAATCGACAAGTGCAATTTAATTTATTACTTACAAATGAGAAACACACGCCCCTCGACACCATTGGAATAATTTTAATGTTCAAGAGGTTGATAGTAAAATTACTAGCTATTTCCTATCGTAAATCATTGAATAAATAAACGCTGATGAGAATTCATAATTAATATAAAAATCCTTTCATATATAAACATGTGGAAGCGTGCTGAATATTTTTATTATCTCTATATAAATTATAATTTATTTATTGATATAGTTGAGAAAATTAATATTGTCACACTTTAAGAAGCAACAGATTCACGAGGACTTTGATCATCACCAACAGCATCATCTCCATCATCATTATTATGACATGTAGATGGCTACGAAAGTTCAATATACTCAACAGGAATATTTTCCCCATAAAAATCAAAGACAAATAAAAACATTGAATAAAAGTTTCTAAAATTATTTCCAAAAGATTTTTTATTCATCTTTATGATAATTGTCCAAAACAAAAAACCAGTATGGATATCCACTTAACACACATGTAAATTTCTTTACATATTATCGCGTAGAAATATCGGATTGTAGGGGTCGTCGTACTGTGACCAATGAAATAAAAGGGCACAGTGTATTGCGGTCTCTTCAAATCAACAACATAAAAGCAATCACTTGAGACAGTATATTTGCATGCAAAGAATAGATGCAACAACGTCTCAACCAATAACCATCATCTCATCAATGCTGTAAATCTGAGAGTGTTCCCCGAATGAACTTGAAATAAAATGAGAAGAAAGGATACCGTAACGTCAACAGCATACCGCACACGTGCTATAATCCGTGTGACGACCCGATGGAGGACCTGACTGTTTGTGTATGTGTGTGGGGGTCCACTGTGTCCGGGGGCACAATCAGGATAGAAGGGGAAGAGGTAGAAGAGGTCGCGAGAAAAGGACAAACTGATGTGTCCGCGGTCAACGCACCTTCCGCCTACCATGTTGTTGATGTATAAAAGCCACGGGGATCGACGATCCTTACGCCAGATCGTCGAGAAATGTTGAAGATTATTTTACTTGTTATTTCTGCCCTGGCCCTTGCCAGGGCACAACTCCCAGCTATTGGATGGTGTCCTGATTTAGTTCCTATGACTGATTTTAATATGACAAAGGTAAATTTTATTTTATTATTTTATTAGTTTTAATTATTTGAATGGATATTTTTATTTATTGATTTTGTTGATTTTATTATTTTTATTTAGTTTATGGGCAATTGGTTTGAAGTTGAGAGATCTTCACAATTTCCAGAATTAGGATTTCGTTGTGCGATGGTTAGATACTATAAAGGATCTGATAATAAATGGCATGTCAGAAATATTGTAGGCAGAATGTGAGTAATTTATTTTATGATCGATTTAACGATGAATAAATAAGTGAGAATAATGATTATTAATATTGTATATAATTTAGTTTGGGCTTCCAACGAATTATTGAAGGTGAAGTTATTCTTCCATCAACTAAATCCGAGGCAGGAAAAATAAATCTCCGATACACCACTACATTATCAAATTCACCATCAACTTTTAGCGTGTTAGGATCTGATTATGACCAATATGCTGTATTGTATAGTTGTAACAATTTTGGACCAGCTCATACTGAGAGTTTATGGATCATGACAAGAAATCGTCTTCCATCGAGTGAAACATTACAAAAGGTAAAATATTTATTAATTCATAAATTATTATTTCGATTAATTCATAATAATATTTTTTAAACTACATACAATTTATTATTACCATTGAATATATTTTTTATTTAATATTTATATGAAGATGATTATTTTTTATGTTTCGATAGGCTTATGCAGTTTTGGATGCATATAAAATTTCTAAATCATACATGATAACGACAGATCAAACTGAATGTAAGTATACAGGAGTTGAAGATGCGGGAGTAACGCTTGCTGAAACAGGAGAACAACCTGAAGAGCCACATGTAGAAGAAGCACCAGAAAATTTGAGATCAGCTATTATTCCCCATGATTCTGAGGCTGATGATGAAAGTCAAGAAATTAGCAAACCTGAAGAAACTCACGCTGAACCATTAAATGAAAAATTACTTGCTACAAGTGTGAAAGAAGAAGATGATAAATTACCCCTACCATCAACAGTAGCTGCAGTTGTTTTGAAAACAGCTGAAAGCGCAAAAGAAGAAGAAATTAAAGAAGAGAAAAAAAGTGAGAAAACTGAAGAACCCACTGTGATTTTACCGAAAGTTGAACCTGTTGTTCTGGCTGTTGAACCGATAAAAAAACCAGTTACTCTCTTGAAGGAGGAGCTATCACAGGATAAGAAAAAGAATCGAAAATTATCCTATGTATGGTAAAAAATATAAAGTACATAAACATATGACAAATTATTTGAAGTAAATTAGACTTAAAAAGAATAAATAACTTATAAACTTTGTATTGTCTGGTTAGCTTTAAGTTATTAAAGTAACTTTGTTTGAAATATCTACAGTTACAGTAGACTGAAAAACACATAAACAAAAAAAATAATAAAATACACCATAAAAAAAAACAAACATAAAATAATAACATGTCATAAATGTACAAAAAAAAAAAAATGTGAATAAATTGTTACATAAAAAGTTTTATTATAAAATATCGAATTTTATTTATCCAATTGTTTATTTTTAACTATTTAATATTTTAATCTGTAATATATATTATACAATTTAATATTATTAAATTGCATTACGATTGCGTTGTATATATAAATAATTTTCTTTTTTTTCTCTTTTATATAGATATTCATCATTTACAGTAATAAACCGGTTATGATATATTAAACAAGATTTACTGCAGGAATAAAATGTGCAAGATGATGCGTGAGCCATGACTTTGCAATGATTGCGGCCATCAAAAATCCCTGCAGCATAAAAAAAACACACACACACACCAGTATAACATGTATAAATACACATTTCCGCATTAATCAAAGTACACAATAAGAGATAAGAAAAAAAAAAAAAAGAATTTTGTAGTTAATAAATTTTGAAGCAGCATCAACATGATTTACCTGCAAAAATTATTTGAGAAAATAATTCTGATGCTTTCGTTCGGTATAGTGCACCGGTATAGGAAGCAATTTTAAATAAGTGCTGGTGATTGGTCACATTTAAATTTATGAGATAATGCTCTATACTATGTGTAAATACATGTGTGTTTATTGAACCGCAACTAAATACCGTTAGCGACCCACTAACTGACAGAAATATCTTCTGGTAGATGGAATAAAATATATGAAAGGTAGGTTTTGCATTGCTCTCTTTGAAGGAAGTACAACAGTCAGCGACACACATCACGTAGGGTAAGTTCGAAGGTCTTGAACTTTTTGCGGGATCTCTTGTTGTCAGTTTAGAGAAGCGTAGAATTTATCTGAATAATTTTGTGTCAAGTTCTCAACGCATACACGAGGTCATTAACGGTGAAGATTAAATTGCCAAGCATTCATCAGGTAAGCGAAGGAAATAATTATAATAAATAAAGAAAAAGGATAATTTACCGCATTTGTAAGCGGTCATTGACATGCCCGTCTATCTACTAATAAGGGAATAATTTCATTCAGTTATTATATGTATTATAAAATAATTTACGAATGAGATTTAAACAAATGTAGCATAAGTGAATTTCTGTAACGATACGAATTAAAATTAATTATATTTGTACGTTGAATTCTAGTGTTTATTTCCAAGAGGTTAATTATGTTGTGGGTAACTTTGATCCTTTCCCTTGTGATCAAAAGTAATGCTTTGTTACCCATGTTTGGCAGTTGCCAAAATGTTGACACAATTGAGAGACTTAATATGACTAGGGTGAGTTTAATTAATTTATTTTAATGTGATTTTAGTTATATTCAAAGTCAAATATTATTAAAAGTGTGTTTGATTGTTTTAAAAAATATATTCTTTCTGATATTTTTTCGTAATTAAATATTTTATTTTATAGTTTATGGGGAATTGGTACGAGGCGGAGAGATATTTTTCTCTTAGCGATATTGGAGCCAAATGTGGGACATTTAATTACAGTATTAATGAAAATGGTTCACTTAAATTGGTGAATTCTCAAGTATCAGCTCTGTAAGTTTTACAATTGATAATTTAAATATTATTATCAATTATTTTGTGATGAATAAACAAATGTTTAATAATATTTTTTATTTATATAGGACTGGAATGACATCAACAATTATTGGTAATGCCAGACAAATTGGACGAGCTGATGATCCTAAATTCACAGTGTCTTATCCATCTCTTCCAATTCAATATTCAATGCCACTTTGGGTTGTAGGAACTGATTATGATTCATACGGTGTTCTATGGAGTTGCAGTAATATGGGAATATTAAGGTAAAAAATAAAAATAATATTTATACATTGCTAGATAATTAATTATTAATCAATTTGTAAACTTTTTTTTTTTTGCAGTTTGAAGAGTGCTTGGATTCTTACTCGAGAACGACATCCATTAGTTTCTGATCTCGAAAAAGCTTATCAAATTTTAGATAAAAATCATATAAGTAGAGCATACTTTTCACGGACAGACCAAAAAAATTGTTAATCAAGCGTTAAATAATTTTTTAATGCATTAGCATGAAAATTAAATTTATTACAATACTGATTTTTTATTTTTAAATGAATATTTATTCTTTATTTTTTCATAAATATTTAATACTTTGATTTTTTGGTAAGGCTGATACATGTTAATGTTAATCATAAATTGTAGTGTAATAATTTATTCCAGATAATAAAAAATTATACAAATTATATTCACATATTCATAAATATATTTTTTATATCTTGAATCCAAGAGAATTAATATTGTATTGATATAGTTAATGAAAATTTTTCAAACGAATCGTGAAAAAGCAGTGATGGTAAATTAACCTGTGCTGTCCATCATCCATCAATATTATCACGATTAATGCAAATCCTCAGAATAATGAATAAAATTAAAAATATGGTAAATAAAATTGGGATTATAAAATAGAAAAATTTTTGCATTGTCCATTGAGTTTAATAAATCTACAATGAAATCGATTATTACAAATACGTTGTTGCTGTGCTTGTCAATATTGTTTGTCGGTTCAATGGCCCAACTGAGCCATTATGGTCCATGTCCAATTGTCGAACCAATGAAAAATTTCAACATAAATAATGTATGTAAAATATTTTATTAATTTAAAAATTATTTTCACACAATTTTAATCACAATCGCACTCACTGTTTATTAGTTTACCGGAATGTGGTATGAAATTAAACGATATCCAAGCTTATTTGAGAAAAATCAAAAATGTAATTATGTCAATTTTACACTGATCAACAATGGTGAAATTTTAATCGACAAATTCGCCATAAATTACATGTATGTATTCATAATATTTTTTAATATAAATCACATGAATAAACAGCATTCAAGTACAATTTTAAATCATTTATTTATAGTTCAGGTAAAGAAATACGAATAAGTTCTGTTGCAAGGTTAACAAGCAATCCATCAGTAGCACAATTGTCTTTGCCATTCTTAAAATCTAGTGCAGAAATAATAACACTCGACACTGACTACAAAACTTATGGTGTTCAAATGAAGTGTCAAACTATCGGAATAATGAGGTAAGATATAAACTTTTACATTTGTATTATAGCTAAATAATAATTTAATTTTTAATTGCAGCTACATTTTCCTTTTCGTCCTTTCTCGTAACACAAAGCTTGATTATCAAACTGATGAACATATTATTGAATTGTTGGATAAACAAATGATACCAACATTTCCATTAAGAAACGTTGACCAAAACAATTGCCAAGTTACATTTAAATAAATAACACTGTGAAGAAACAAGAAGTGATTTTTTATTTATAGCATTGAAATAATTATTTGCTTTGGATTTGGCAGTTGCTACGCAGTTTTTATTTATCATTGTGGAATAAATATACTTATTAAAATTCATATATTTATTTAGTTGATGCCTCATTTCACCTGTCGCTATCATTTAATCTCCAATGAATCAACTACCGTTATTTATTCCCATTTTATCATTCAAACATTTTCAATTTCCAAGAATTATTCATTTTTTTGAATAATATTTACACACCGTTATATTATGAGAAAATTTTTTTTTGAATAAAGTTACAAGCTCACCTTCGACTTTGCTTCTAATCATATAAGATTATCGTCACGCTATATTTTTATTTATACTATTCTCGATATTAATTCTAAATTTATCGATGTAATCAATAAAAATTGACGATTGTGTTGATATTTCAGCAGTCTAAAATTTCCAACGAAATGAGGCATCGCTTATCTTATTATTTATTTAACTGCTCAACATTATCGGTGAATGTATTGTAATCTTTTTTTTGTTTACCACAAGCCTCTCTAGAATTGTTATGAAGTAGAGCGAACAATTTAAAAACAAATGTTATTTTATCGAAAATTTGAAATAATATTTTCTTCATATTCAGATGTAAAAATCGTTAATAAATTATCGAAAAGATAAAACCTTCAATTAATTATATAATACATGAATCGAACGTTATAAATAAAAATAATGTACAGTTTAATTTAATAATTATAACTGATTAAAAATATTTTTAAATTATTTACACTTGAGAGATATCGTCAAATTATGAAAGATAATTTTTTTTTAAATTTTAGATGTGATTATTTATTGATATATATGACAATAGAATAATTATATTTCTAGAAAAATACATGATAATCAAATCGATTGATTTGATTGTTAGTATTTAATTTATCCGATGATTATATGATAGATATTTATCATAGGTGAACAATGTTCGTTTATAGATATCGCACGATTGTGTGATATGAACCTCGTACTTTTTTGAAAATAAGTATATCACCTGTGGGATCACATGTATAAATAGTTGTTATTCAACGATTTATATTATTATTCTTCTTATAGTTGCGACGAACATTTATTGACACTTGAAAATAAATTTTAATTCCCCTCGAAAAATGTTGGGCTTAATTTTGATGCTTTGTTGCATTAGCAGCATTTTTGCTCAAACACCAGGTATCGGTCAGTGCCCACATGTGGAATCTGCATCGTCATTTGACGTCAGCAAGGTATGTTTCATTTTGTCAAATAACAAAGAAAAAAATTCAATAAGGAAATAATTAATAAAATTGATTATTTAAAATTCATTGTATATAATTGCTTCTTGTTTTTTTTTTTTGGTACAAGTTTTATGGTAAATGGTACGAAAATCGGAGAAGCATCCCGAATTTCTTCGAAACAGAAACAAAATGTGTGAAAGTAACCTACAGTGCTAGCGACAATGATGAAATAAAAATAGTCAAACATCGCATTTCATCAATGTAAGTAATTAATTTTTTTTTTTTTTTTTAATTATTGTATTTTGGTTTGTGTCTATTGAACTATTTTTTTCTTGAAGCACTGGACGTGAATCAGTTTTGGAAGGATCTGCTGTAGTTGACAAACCAAATTGTGGAGGACAGTCATTGAATTGCAGCAAATTTGTTTATACATTTTTGGTGCCAATTTTAGGCAGTTTTGATTTGACATATTGGGTTGTTGACACGGATTACAGCTCATATGCTCTTGTTTATAGTTGTAATGAAATCTTGGGAGGCCAGTAAGTAGCATTTAATAAATATTTACAAAATAATATTAATTAAATTAATATTAATTTATTTAATTAATTAATATTATCATTAATTATTAATATTAATTAAATTAATATTATTTAATTTTAATTGATAATTAGATTATTAAATTATTAAATTATTAATAATAAATTAATTAATTAATTAAATATTAAATTAAAAGAATAATTAAAAAAAAAAAAAAAGTACATTTTATTTATCTAATTTTCATTTTATTTTCAGCTATAAATATTTATGGGTATTGACAAGAGAGTCAAGTCCTTCTGATTCTGTATTAGCAGCAGTTAATAATGCAATTGCGGAGAATGAACTTCATAATTTGCCTCTTTTAGAAGTTGATCAAAGCTGTGAATAAAAATTGATATGATGTTGAAAAATATAACAGTTTTATTCGTAGTTAGAACTGTTTATATTTGATAATAAAGATTTTAACTACAAAAAAAAAAAAATGTCGACACTTTATAACGATTATTATCATCATCATTTTCTTTTTATCCTACAAGAAATAAATAAATAAATAAATTTATAAGCTTTAATTGAATATGAAGAATTATAAATTTTGTTATGAAAAAAAATAAATTTTTGCTGTTCATTAATAAATTTCATGATTAAAAATTAATTTAATTGATTTATAATTACATTATTGAGAATAGATCTTATTAATCTTTAACTAGAAGCGGTTGGTGATACAAAGAAATGTTTCTCATTATTAATAACATGTTGACATTGAGATTGTCCTTTTAAGAATTTATAAGTAATTTTATGCTCCTCAAGAATTAATTTTGATTATTATCTTAGAATTAATTTAATGATATCAAGATTAATTTTGATAAACGATCAATATTTATTTTGAGATATTGAACAATCAGTTGCAGGTGACTAGATATCAAATGATATAAAAGGCTGCACTTTTTTACAAGCATTATCATTAGTCTTTATGCAAACGATCCATAAAAGTTTGAGTTAATAAACACAAAAATGTTTTTCTTGGCATTGATTTTTTGTCTTACTAGCGGTGCACTTGCACAATCTTTGGGTTTTGGTCGCTGTCCAAACGTAGATACATTGGAATCATTTGATGCAAATGAGGTAAATTTATTTCATCCAAAAATATTAAAGGAATTAATTTAATTTATAAATTTATTTCAAATTCATTATTAATTATATTTTTATTTTCAAGTACGATGGTGTATGGTATGAAAATCAACGAAGTCTTCCTAATATTCATGAGTTGAATACAAAATGTACAACAGCAAACTTTAGCCAAATTGACGATGATATGATGAAAATTGTTATTCAATTCACTTCATCATTGTAAGTAAAAATATTTATTTAATGACAATTTTATTAAATAAAAATTAATTCCAGTTATCATGATTGTTGATTTATACTCTAATGTTTAGAACTGGAGAGCAGTTTCCATTGACAGGCTCAGGAGTAATTGACACTAATCACTGTCCAAATGGCACAAATTGTGGTAAATTACTTTTCCAATTTCCTCATGGAATCGCCGGTCATGATCGTCGTCCATATTGGATTCTCGACACAGACTATACATCCTACTCAGTTGTTTGGAGTTGCACCAATAATTTCCTAACTCAGTAAGTCATTCACAGAAAATTTAAATACTGATAAATAATAATATTTATTCTTCCATGAAATCAAACATTAAATTTTAATTTATTTCTTCAGCATAAAATTTTTGTGGATTCTTACACGAGAAGCAGATCCTGACGATTCTGTATTAGACCAAGCTACCAATGTGCTACTTAAGAATCAAATTGATAACATTCCGCTTAAAACTACTGATCAAAAAAATTGTCCATAAAATAATATGGCACTACATATTATTAAAATGAAATAAACATTTTGTAGTTGGTAATAAAAATTGTATTGTTTTCTTTATTGTTAAATAAAAATTGTCACTTCAATTGTGTGTTTTATTTATTGCAACTTTTATGTAATCGTTGCACGTGTGTGATAAAAATGTTGATCATTAATTCCTGTCAATGTCTACACATTTGCTGTTGACAATGTTTCATGATAATTATATAACTCGTGTGCAGAAATACTGAAAATACGTAATTTATCTTTGGAAATGTAAATTAGAATTGATAAGAACGAATTGTTATGTGTTTATTATCAGAAAACAATTTTAATTTTTACCCATTACTAATGTAAATTTACATAAATTGATAATTAAAAAATGAATAATATTTAAAAATTTAATTATTGAACATTGAATTAGAATTATGATTAAATGTACGACCTAAATTATAATTTTTTTAATAAGCTTGGGATTTTTTTTTTTCAATAGATGATTCATTGAATAGGTTTTTTTATTTTAAAATAGGCATCAATGTTTGTTCAATTGTTTTTCTATTGCGTTGTAATATTCGTTTTGAATATAGTTAACAGTATGAATATCGAGTGATTATAAATATGTATTCATACACACATACGACGATTCACATTTTCCTTGAAATGTGTAACCATGAGATAATACAAAAAGTGCTGAACACCAAGCTATGTCATCAGTCTTGAAACTGTCTTAACAAGAAACAGTTATCGGTTGTAATCATTATTCTATTTTTGTTTTTCTACAATATATTGAACAAACAATTAAAATTATTTAACGAACATGAAAATGTTGTATTTAATTTTAATTATCAGTTTCATTGGGGGTAACTTAGCCCAAACGCCAGGTATTGGTTCGTGCCCACCGGTGAAAACAATCTCCTCATTTGATCCAAGTAAAGTAAGTAAAATTTAAAATAAATAAAAATAAATTATGTACTGAATTAATTTTTATTTTTTTGCAGTATGTTGGTTTGTGGTATGAAAATCGTAGAAGTATTCCTAATTTCTTTGAATTGGGTGGTAAATGTGTCACAGCTAATTACAGTGCGATTAATGAAAGCACAATAAAAGTTGTTAATCGGAAAATTTCACCGTTGTAAGTACAAATTAAATCCCAAAATTAATTCAATTAATAAATTTATATATTAATAAATTTGATGACATTTAAATTCTCTTGATGATATTAATGATTTTGGAATATTTTCTTTCATAGAACTGGCACTGAATCTGTAATAGTTGGATCAGCAGTTGCAGACAAATCACAATGTGGAAATAATACAAGTTGTAGTAAATTAATTGTAGAATTTCCCATTCCAATTGTGGGCAAGGCTCAGGGTACATATTGGATCCTTGATACTGATTACACATCATATTCTATTGTATGGAGCTGTACCGATTTTATATTCAGCCAGTAAGACATTTATATAAACTATAAATATTTTTAAATGAATGCAAATTCACAGTAATAGTGTATTTTAATTTTATTTTTAGTGTCAAATATTTGTGGGTTCTAACAAGAGAACCAAAACCTCCTAAGTCTGTATTAGACAAAGCTAATACTATAATGGAAAAATATGGAATAGCAGACACACCTACCATGGAGACTAATCAAGATAATTGTCCATAATTTGCAGTGTTTAATTATTACAGTAATAAAAAAAGATAAATAAAAGAATAGCACTAATGTAATTCATGATTATATAGTATATTATTTGTCGAAAATAAAAATTGAATTTAAAAATCTACTCCATTTCGATTTTTCTAATTTCTAAATAAACTGCAATAATATTTAAACATATTTATTATTTAATATAGATAACAATTAGTTATCTATTGAAGTTAATAATACATTTTATCGATCATATCTCCAGGAAATATTTATAAATAAATTAACTACTGAAAGATAAGATTATTTCATGGAAAATATTTAAATTTATAAATTAATTTGTTTACTTTAGATTTACCCACACTTGATAAATTTCTCTACAAAAATCTCCAGCAGATGGCGATGTAAATCGGCTCGAAGCTTCCCCAATAGCATTTGGTGCACTCCACCAAAGGCTATACAGGGATTTACATGAGAATGCACTAGGTGCATGCACCGTGCATGATCGGTGCATGCACTTGGCTAATGGGGTTTCAAGAAAATAAATATCGCGACGAAATGAAGATAATTCTTATACCGGCATTTTATACTTTAACACTAGATGTCAGCACTTATTATCGTCGATTTTAAATTGAAAAAGTATTATTAAAAAAAAAAATATATAAACATCAAATCGATTGCTTGGAAAATGTTTAATAATAAATATCAAATTTTCTCCTCTCATAATAAATCAAATTATAATCTAAACAAATATAATTAATATCACTACTGTTTGTTTTACAGATATTAAATCACTTGTGCTTGCATAAGTTACATTCACATATATAATATTTATATTCCAAGTTATCATTTGCATTGAGGGCAATGGCAGTAGTTGTAATATTCCCCCGTGGTTTTACGTAAAATAAATCACGCATACATTCGTTCCTATAAATGGGGAACTGGCTAACGGCCGTCCAGTTTTGCATGAACAAAAATATTCAAGATCGTGGGATAAACATTATACACATAAATGTATGTATATATTCATGATTCTCTCATGGGGATTTGTGAGTTTGCTTTTCGATTGCGGTTAGCATGAGGATTAATTGGCGAGTGGAAATTAAACATCACATATACCTCGCACCAATCCTCTTTTATATAAAATTCATCCATATTTAATCTGGTTTTACTTTTATCTGTATCTGCATTTGATGTGTGGCTGTCGTTTGCCTCAGTCACACGTTAAAAATCCATGAATAATGCATGAGACAATTTGGTTGACAGGCGTAAACATCGTTGACAATACTGGTTAAATTGAACAAATAAAGGAATGCTAACTCGAGGAGAATGGGAAAATGTTGTATTGGAGAATTATATATTGGGCCGCGTGCTAAATGCGTTCATGTCGCGTGTCCTTCATGTAAACAGACACTTCATTCAATTGTAAAGCCGCGGGATATTGCACATACGAGCTTTATATATGTAGCTCGTCGCGAGCGAATGTTCGTCATCAGTGGGCGCATTGTCGACCGATAAAGAGAAGTGATGGGACCACTGGGGGTTTTTTTTTTTTTTTTTTTTTTGGTTTGTGCTCTCTAGAGTGTCAAAGGGGAAAGAAGGAAAAAAATAATAATAGAAATGAAAGTGAAATAAAAAATATATATATAATAATACACAACCGGAAAAAACCCATAAATATTCGTCTTCGATATTTCCTCTTTGGTCTATTATTCTCGTTTATTTATTTATTCCACCCCATTGAATTCACGTCATATAAAAAGCTATTATATAAACCTGATGTAATGTATGGGAAAAAGTCTATAACTGCCTGGAGACAAAAGTGCAGTTGGAAGAAAGAAAAAATTTAAATACAAAAAAAAAAATTTGTAAAATAAAAAAAATATGTTTCATAATTTTTCTTACAACTTTTTTAATAATCAGATGCAATGAATATATATTTTCATTTCATACCTTATTCAAATCAAATATAGAATGTCAAAAGTAATTTTATTTAAGAATTAAAAAAAAGATTTTAAATTAAAGAAAATAAAAAAGAAATTCACTGTTCAATTCTGCTATAAATTCTCTTTTTTTTTTTCATCATTTTTTGTTGGCTGTATTTTCTTTTTCGTAAACGTGCTCGTGCAAGTACGTGCTTACCAAAGAATATCCCACACAACGTCGAAAATTACCGATTCGTTTTCGGTACATACATCGAAACTTCGCGGATAAACACACATGTGTATGGTCTCAAGTTTTTTTTTCTCACTTCATCTAAAGCCCAACCATGAGCACACACATACACTATATACTGCCGTCGCATCATCACTCGCACTCGTACACGTCTCTTTCACTTGGGTTCCACGAGAGGAGGAGCGCGGACACGGTCCCTAATAACAGGGTAAGATGGAGCTAAACAAACATACACGCCCATGGCATGTCTCGCTGGAGGTATTATGGTTGCAAAGAAAGGAAAAAAAAAATGTAAATAATAATATAAATAAAAAAAAAAAAA
>JAQQBS010000003.1:8024714-8047265 GCA_030347275.1 Microctonus aethiopoides | reverse complement strand
AAAAAAAAAAAAAAAAATAAAAAAAATGCGAAGAAAAGTAATACAGTGATGCGATGAGAGTTGCAAAGATATGTAAGAATAAAAATAAAAAACAAAAGAATATCAGAAATATAGGGTTGAAAATAAATATAAAAGGAAGACGTACTGGTGAATTTGTTGTATATTTATATTAGTATGAGTACTATGCATCCATTCGTTTATGCGTGTAATGGACCTTGCAATGTACTCGCTCGCAATCTTCAGAGTAACTCTTGGTACAGGCATCAAAAAATATATATACCCGCGGGATATAGATGCATGTCTCGAGATTGAAGTCTGCTTCAAGTGTATATAAACCCCCGGCATGTTACTCAAATGTGATTACAGGATGGAAGGTTTATATGTACATGCATAAATATAAATATGTATATATAGAGAGAAGGTTCATATTAAATCTGGGTTATACACTGATTGTTTAGGCTAAAGGGAATGAGAGACCACCGTGGTATATTTAATCGTCGACCAATTGAAATGGTTCGTTTGCATCAAATTAACTTTTATTTTATTCGCTATTTATATATATTTTTATTTTTCAATTTTCGATTGAATAAATAATTGATTTATCTGCAGTATATATACAATTGTCGAATTAGATTGTAAATTATTGTGCAGTTGAGAATTTTAATATGAAATATAAAAAATATTTTTTGTATTGTGATATGAGCTAAAAGGAAGAAATTTAATTTGTTTTTGTCGAGTGAGTTGCTCACTATTTCATGACAGTCAAAACATACGTGACTTTTTCTCACATAAATTTTACAATATGTATGTATATATGTATATATATATATTGTCACCCCTGGAGAGAATATGCCGAGAGGGAGAGAGAGGAAAAAGGGTGGGACAAGTCCTGCCAATTGGGAGGGACACGCGCTGGGTAAAGTGGGCATAACACATGGAGCATAAAATTCAAAGGTCCTTGAATGCTAAAAAAAAAATAATAAACGCTCGTCGAGGATTTTAGATATATATATGTATATATATTGGACGAATCGTCGACACATTTCATATAAATGCGAGAGAGAAAGAGAGAATGATTGGCAGAGACCGAGAAAATGCAATAATCCAAAGAGCACTTTGAAAAGCACCAAATTGCGAGTTATCGTGGGAATTAAATGAACATGTATTGTGCGACGGTAGTTGCGTCGAAGCGGCTCGTTGGAAAAATTAACTAGTCGTGAAGGGGGTGAGAGAAAGAGATAAAGAAAGAAGAGGAAAAGAGATAAATAAAATGAGGAGAAAGTGAAAAGAGGAAGGAAAAAAAATAAATAAATTGTGAAAACGAAGAGAAGGGAATGCGCACGTCGAGCGTGATTTCGTTCAGGGTGGTCTTCGTTCGAGATGCAGTCCAACTATGTTTGGACTTAATCATCGACCTTGGTATGAAAGTGGTTTGTGTGTATATGTGTGTGTAGGAGCGAGAGGTATAGAAAGAATTAAATGAAAGACAGACGAAGAAAGAAGAATGCAAGGAGAAGAGAAGAAGAAAAAAAGCAAACGCTTGAAAGTCATGCAAAAACGTGCATCATTTTACGGTTCACCAATTCACGTCGTTTGTAATTTTTCTTTTTCTTCCTTCTCGTTTCACTTTATTATTCGTCAATGACCACTTTACATATATACATATCTACAAATATATATACTGCGCATGTGAGTTTATTTTCAAAGCTTTGTGAAATATTAAAAGTAATACTTGAAGAAAAAAAAAAAAACAAATATATATCTCAAGTACAATTTTTTTCCCCCGATTTTTCATACCATCTCTTTCATTAGCAGTATTATATCAATAAATAATTACTTCAACAAAATAAAAATACAATCGTTAATAAAAAATATTTATATATTTATAAAAAAAAAAATTTTCTTTTAAATTTTCACAATTAATTCCAGGAAATTTATAAAACAATAATGCGACGTATTTACAAACCATTATACAATCTATCGTACAGGATATACGTATATATTTCTCTCTAAGTTGTCCTTGAAGAAACTGCAGCACACGTGTGCGTATGCATTGTTCACAATTGCAATCTGTACAAGGAAAAAACTACTATACTACTATACATTTGCACACGCGTTTATAATACAGATATAAAGTACAAAAAATCAAACAACTTCAAACATATAACACACGTGTAAAATGAATAAACAAGAAGGATATATCGCAAGCCCAGTATAAATATAAGAAAGAAAAGGATCCATATATTTATACATATACCTATGTATAATAAAACCAAGAGGTATATATAAGAGGATAAGGTTTTTGAGTAAAAAGACGCGAGGTAGATGATGAGGAGCGAAGCATTCTGGTTTGTGGGCACAGCCGCTGCCTGCAGCCCACAATTATGATAATAGTCCGTGGAGTCCCTGAGTCTTGTTAAGCCACAGTGTACAGTCAGCTCTTTTATCTATCCCTTCTTCTTCCTTTTATTTTTTTTTTTTTTTTTTCATTTTTCTTTTTCATCATACACCAGCTCTTTCTCCTTTCCTCACTTGTACTTAACTCATCTCTCCTGCACTTGCCTTAACCATTTCTCTACTTCGAGCGCGCATCATCTCGTCTTCTTTCTCCTCTTCATCTTTTTTTTTTTTTTTTCATCTTCTTTCGTTTTCTTTTTGTTTTATTTTTTTCCTTTCGTTTTATTATACATATACGAGCACTTTTCTGTGCCTTTGGCAAAGTCCTGGGTACATATATACCCAGGTCAGGTGGGTTCAAACGGCGCGAAACGCGAGTGTCGAGGCGTGCTGAGAGCACGAATTTTCCGCGTGAACGACTTTTGCTCTGTCGTCGAGACATCAGCATCAGCAGCATCAGCTTTATCTTCATTTTATTTTATTTTAGTAATTTTTTTTTTTTTCGTTTTGTTTATTTTCATTCTTCCTTTTCCGTATATTCCATCAGCATTGGGATCATCGTCACCACTATTCACTTGTTTGGCGGCTTTACATCTTGTTGACGAGTACTAAAAAGTTTTTTGCACAAATTCACAAGACTTGTGTATGTATATATGCCATGTTTGCACCAAACCAACCAACCTAAAGTCGTATACCGTCGTCGTTCACGAGACGACGCGGTAATTGAATAAACTTTTGCTTACGTTTTGCAATTTCATCAGTCGTGTACACATACATATACACACTTAATCTTCACACTGTATATATACGTGTAGATATTTAAAGTTATAAACAAGCGAATAAAAAATGCGGGTGCTGTTGGAGTAAAAAAATAAATAAAAAAAAAATATTTAAAATCAAAGAAAAATTCCATCTGTTTTCACATTGCTTTTATATACATGTATATATAGTATATACACACTTTTATTTCATGATTTTTCTCATCACGAACGTTAACAGGAAAAGTTTAAGTCTTTTTAAATTTTCCTCATATTTATTTATTTATTTATTTATTTATTTTTTTTTTCATTTTCATTTCTTTCAATTTTTATTCTATTTCCATTTCGTTATATTGAATGTGTTGAGCTGAGAGGAGAAAAATACTAGTGCCATATTACATTTAATAAAAAGAAAGAGTAGAAAATGCGCGACATTATTAAATTTTGTTTTTTATTTTTATGTGATAATAATAATACGCGGTTTCTTTTGATGAGTCAGGCGATATTATATCAGAGTGTGTTTGTTGGTAAAGATGAATATGCAAACTTAGATGAGAATGAAACAGTAGCACACTGATGTAAATATATAAGCGGCATGTAAGCGTTAATTGGAGGCTGCTTGCGCGCGCGCGCGATATTGTAAAGAATTATTAAATGCAGTAGCGCGGCTTTTTCACTTTATTATAATATGTATTTTCTATAGCAAACAATTTATTTCCACTTCATTAAAGCTATGAATAAAAATACATAAGCATAAATGTAAACATTTATTTAAATATTACGTGAAATCCGAAATGGGAAAAACATTTTTATTTTACAATATACAGTACAAAGAACTGAAAGACGTGGAAAAATAAAATGCTTACTTTTTTTACACGAAACATTCAGCGAATGTATACATATAAGTACACTACGCGTCCTTTGAAATTTTACCACATGACTTCTTTTCATCACAAAATATACATTTGTCAAATAAACAAAAAAAAGCCTCAGTAAATTGGTACGCGCTGCACAAAAAATATAAAATATAAAGCGCGAATTCTACTAAATTATTTCCAAAAATATAAACAGACACTACAATACTGTTAAATTATTAATTATAATTTATATTTATATATTAATATATCTATATATTTAAACAAATAATTAATTATAATAAAATTACAAATTAAAAAAAAAAAATTCACAAAATAATTCTGCATAAATTATGAAGCATTAAATAAGGCAACTTTTCAACTTAACAAAATCGTTAATATTTAATTAAAAAAATTATTAATAATATATTTAACGATTTATATATAATTTTTCATCTACATACAAGTGTTTACATTTATTTATATTAATTTAAATGCATTATACACTGTAATTAAATTAATTTAAAATTCTTTTCAAAATTTAATGAAATTTTTATTTGAACGCATAAACTGAAAGAAAATATTTTTCAAAAGAATTAAAATGATATATATAATCTTTTGACAAGTGAAATGCTTCTGTATATATATGTATGAATGGTATTAGCTTAAATAATAATCCTCAATGGAAAAAAAAAAAAAAATAAAAATTACAGAGGAAAGAAGATGATGAGAGTGGAGGAATATATATACGCGGCTGTCGGATACGGTGCGAAGCTACTGATATACGGTTGTTTGTCGAGATTAAACTCCGACAAAGGAGCTCATTCTTATATATACTCCTTTAGCTTACTGATTTAAGCGTTCGCATGTTATATTTGCTCTAGATTAAATCCCTACTGAGCATCCACAAATGCGCGGGTGCCCTAAAGTGCACGCGAGTACATTTACAATAACAAAACTATCTTCTGTATGGATATATAAAAATATTATTAACCATTTTAAAAATAACATATACAAAAGAGCTTGTAAACAAAATTTTTTTACATTCAGCACTTTGATTTTTAAATAGAAAATAATTTAATATAAAATATTTTATCGATGACGGAGCTCAACATTTTTATATTGTTATACATATAAAAAATTCTTCTTCTTGAAGTATTTAATTTCATGCAATGAAATTTTATATTTATGCTATTATTAATCTTGAATATAAAATCATGGAATTTAATTGAAAATAAAATTAAACAAAGTTGATTGAATTTACTTAAATTAATATTCATACACATAGCTTATAATATTTCTATAGATTTCATTATAGCAGAGGGAGAGTGTCGATAAATCCAGATGATCGAATCTTTGCAGTGCATACAAGTGAGTATAATAATGTCTATGCTTGAGTCTATTTTTATATTTTTTTTTTATTCAGATTGTACTTTTCAATCAGCTGCAAATTTGCGAAACGAGGTACTTGAACGTGAATCTGCTTGTTCGTTCTGGTTCTGCTATAACTGGTAATATTTACTTTTTTTTTTTTCCCTGACTGAAATATATATATACAGCTCTGCCTTTTTTCTCATTTCTCTCTTTACTCAATTCACATCTTCCACGTGTTCCTTATATACTCATGGAATCATGAATGTGTATACATAAACATGAACATACGTATTTGTATACGTATCTGAATCATTATTTCGTGCTGCCTCTTCACTCTGTCGCTCAAAGTTGTTGGCTTTCCCCTCAGGTAATGATCGCGTTTGATAATCAGACGCGTCCGGCAATAAGAAAAATAATAAGACGAAGAAAAAAAAATTTGAAATGAAAGACTTTAAATTATAAAACGATCTTTGAAGTATACAGAAAATATCTGCATGTATATAGAGATGTTTATATATGTAAACATGATATGATTATCACCACTGGCTATTTGAATTTTATTTTACATGTTTCATATTTGTTTATGAAATTATGTAAATAATAAAATTATATACAACGAAAAAAATAATGAGGAAAATTTTATATAAATAAATATTTTATTATTTAATTTTTAATTCATTTTATTTTGTTGTGTTTGTATTATTTTTTTTTTTCTCTTATTATTTTTATATGTTTTGATTATTTTTTTAAGAACATGCGTGATAGAGAAAGAGTTTTATATATTTTATTATCCCGTTGGTCGATCAAAATTTTTCATGTTGGAATTTTTACGAGCGCAATCTGTCGACACTGACGACTTGCCGACATTATATACTGTATATACATATTTGTACATACGATATATGTATACACAACGAGCGCGACGAAATTTGATCGGTTACATATATTGGATTTAGCATATCGAGTTGCGCTTGGGGGCCAGCTTCAACTCTCTGTAAAAAAAAAAAAAAAATCGATACGTTATGGAAAAATGATTTTTTGAGAGATTGAATTTTGATATCTATAAACCTATGCATGAGTGGTATTTTTAATGGGAATATTCGCGCACCATCTGTCAAGCCAAATAAAATTGTATAATATATTGTCACTGTATATTTATCGATTTTAATATTAGAAAAAAAAATATCAATAAAAATATAACAATGATGATAAATAAAATAAAGTTTAGCTTCTGTGAGTTCAAGTAAATAAAATCAATTTTCTTTACTTTATAAAGTAACACACGATATTGTATATATTGTATTCTGCTCCCGGCTATCAGAAGAGTTTTATTATATAGTGCTAGAAGAAAATTACAGAAGATTCACTGAGAATCATCTTCAACAAATATATATTTCTCTACATTTACGTAGACTTGGATGAGATTGAGTGAGGATAACTTTGAAGATAATCAATAGTTACATACAGAGCAAAAACAATCAAGCTTATATACAAAAAACCTTTCTATATAAATTGAAATATAAAATACTAACAATAAAAAAAAAAAAAATATAACTCTAACAAATCTTTAATAAATCCAACTTCTAAAACTCTACCAAAATTTTTTTATTCATCACCAATAAACAAAATTATATCTCCAGGCTAAAATAAAAACACCCCTGTCAATAGCATCAATTATCCATGATTGACATGGCATAAATGAATTAAAAAAACTTGCCAAAAAAAATAAATAAATAAATAAAAAATTATATTCATCTGAAAGATCATCATCGATCATAAAGTTTTCTCTCATTTCTCCTCTCTCTAACCCAATACAAATCCCCATACACATACTCAACACGATACTACATCCTCCTCCTTTCCCATTTGAATTCTCACAGTCCATCCACACCAGTAAATACCTATGTGTATACTTACATACCATCTCTCTCGTGGGTGTATAATGTATATAGCGGTATCGTGTTCGTTTATCTCCGTAGATATTCGTAAACGATCGGAACGCAGGCCTGCCTCGACCCTGGTTGTCTGATGGCGGCTGAAGCAGAACTGGTTGTGGCTTTCACGCGGCAACATATTCGTTGCGTCGTTCCACGCCAACAATATTTTACACATTTAATCGTGAATATTTATCTTAATAACATTATATATAATAAAAATAATTATATCGTGGTATTATTATTAATTGTGAATATATTTAAAACATTATTTGTAACGTTTAAGTGTATTATTAGCACGTGTATTAAGTGACGAGCTGTCAAAAGCCCAAGTAGACAATATATAAATATATGTATATACTTACGTATATATATTTACAGTCGTTAAGTTTTCTTTCATTTTGCTGCTTGTTGTTGTCGTTGTGAATTCCCCTGAGTGTATTCAAATTGTAAAAACGTAGCAACAGAAAACATTTCTGAATAAAAAAAAAAAAAAACAAAAGAAGAAATAAAATACAAAAATACACGTGCGTTTGATAAATAGACAAGATAAATAATTATTTAATGATAAATAAATATTTATGAATGGGTGAGGAATTGTGTTTAATTGATTGAAGGAAAGATGAGCTGAGTTTAAAGGGCACAGTTGAAAAAGAAATTGAGTACGGATATATTAAATAAGAATTGTTTATCTGCATTGCATTTGGTGGATAAAACACGGATAGGACACGCGCGTTTTTTCCACTCTTTCTCTCTGTTTAACTCGCACGTCGTTGCGAAGAGCACGTGGTTTGGGGCACATCATGTTACTACGATTGGCGCTATTGTTTATCATCGTGAGGCCAGGATATGGCTTCTTTAATCTCTTCCTTAGTCAAACTGAAGTTCGGAAATTAATGGGTGAGTATTTTAATTATATTTATAATATTATTTGTTTTTATATTTATTTTTCATAATATTTTATCAATGTTTTTAATTATTAAATGGATAGATAGAATATTTACATATTAAATATACAAGAAATATTTTTTTTTAGATAGCTTATATATAAGTAGATATTTTTTTATTTACTTATACTGTGAAATAATTAAATAGAAAAATTTTTTTATCTCTTCCGGATTAATTTAATCGGATAATGCTTGGAGACATGTTGAGAGATAATAGATCACTCATAATAGATGTCAAACACAATAAAACTTTCATATTTATACGCTCACTCATCGTTTGTCGTTGCTGTTTGTGATCTGTATCATGATCAGCGTATATTAATTAATTTCATATAACATCGACGGTTAGTGAAGAAATAAAATATTATAGAGAGACACTATAAGTGACAGATGTCTGTTTGTGTGTGTGTGTGTATGATACCTCTAATGAATGTACATCATTCCTTGTGGATGACTTTCACCACTGGAAATAATTTGCTTTCAGTTCGTTGGCTCGCGAAAAATGTCCAGCTCACTGGTTTGCAATTGCGCGCGGCGACACCTGAACACTCAAATTAGCGCGTGTATTGCAATTTTTTTTATTTTTCCCCATTCTCATATGTATTCTCTGTGGTATATATATATATATATATATATATATATATATATATATATATGTATGATATATACGTATGGATTCTAACCGCAATTCAATGTTATGTATTTCGAAAGCAGTCGGCTGGTTTGTGCAATATTGCGAATATATACATGCTGCAGTGTCGTTCTACCCTCTTCCTCTTGAACACCCTCGCCCTTCTTCCATTTCGCGAATTTCACGGAAATATTAATAGAAATAGCTGGGAAGCCGAGCGAGCTTTGTATAACACGCGCACATACTTTTATGGAATTCAAGGGTGACAAAAAACTGACAAAGAAATAAAAAAAAGAAAATATTAAAAATGATAATATGAGATTAATTAATTTTTCATCTGCAGGAATTTTTTACTTAACAAATATATAAACCCAAAATATATAAATAAAGTACCCGCAGGTAATAAGGCTTAAATGATACAAATGATTAATTTTTTGTTTGTTTGTAATAAAAATTATAATTTATTATTTACATTTTATAAAAAATGTATTTAAATAACGATTAATTTGAATATTTTTCATATTATTGTAAATATCCCTTAGGTAGGTAGGTATCGCCTTATTACCCACACGTATGTTACATTATAATTATCAACAAATGCATTTGTTATTGCTATAACAATTGAGATAATTAAATTTTTATTGAAACATTTGAACAAAAATAGATCGAGTTAATTTTCTTTTAAAATTTTTTTTATTTATTCCATTCTGTCGGATGTTTATTTAGGAATAGTCTTCATCTGCCTTCAAAAATTTTGAATAGCTATTTTCTAAACGAATATATTATATATATATTTCGGAGTATATATGTGTATTTGTCTGTGTGAATAGACGTCGATTTTATTCATGCGTGCGTTTCTTCGTGGTTGATTCAGACCAGGTCAGGAACCGCGCGCGCGTTCGCAATCATTTTTCTTCTCTCTCAAACTTGGGTTTTGCCTGGTCGACTCAAAAATTTACGACCCATTACTGCCGAGGTCTCGCATATATAGCTGCAACCTCACCACACCTACGTATTTATGCACATGAATATATTTCCATGTATATAACACATAAATACAATATATACACCATGCACAATACGCATAACGATGTGCAGACGGCGTTAATATAGATAATTGAAAATGAGGTTCCACTTGAAAAAAAAAAAAAAAATTAAATAAATAAAATAACAAATGAAAATAGAATTATAAAATTAAATACAATAAAAATAATATCGACAAATAAATTTAAATATAAAAAAATGTTACATATATAATAAACCATTTTTTTTTCATTTAATTATTTACATAGATCCTATGTATAAATATAAACATTCTCCAAAAATTTTTCTGACCTTGACGTTTACTCATAAACATTTATTCATCCAAGTAAAAATAAATCAATTAACGACCTTTATTTACTTCATTCGAACCAAAAGAATATATTTATTCATGCTATATGTATATAAATGTAAAATACATAGATATATATCTTTTTGTATGTATTCTATATAGTGTAGACGTTTGTATACGAGAGACCCAGTAATAAAATATGATAACGAGGTCCTTGTTAAGCGTCTCCTGGTGTGTGCCGCGCGAGACCATGGTCAGGACCGGCTTTCTAGTTTGTTTAGACACCGAATAATCGAGCGTTCTCTTTGCCCTCCTACACTCTCTCTTTCCCTCTCTTTTTCTCATTCTTCCCTCTTATTTATATGTATATATACATATATATTTTTACTAAACCATTATTTGTCTCTTTAGTTTTATTTTGTCCACCGTGTTTCTCTCTGTTGCCTCACTCTTTTATTCATCTTTCGCTTCTTTTTATGTGTACATATATAAATCTTATAGCAAGATGAGCATACCGCAGCGGCCATAATACAAGATGCTCCATTGGTATAGAGAGAAACTTGAGATCGGTTTTGCGATAGTTGTAACCACTTGCCAATGGACCATATGGGCCAATACCGGATCTTGTTATCCACTTTTATATTTATATCGTCTTCTTTATTTGCTGTACGTGAAATAAAACGCGTCTAAAATTTCGCGGCACTCTTTCTCTCTGTCTTTTTCATTGAATTAAATATATATACATGGATGTATATAGTATATATATATATTTATGATTGTATAGAGCTTCTGACCATTTGGTCTACGGCCAATCGAGTCGAGAAATCGATCTGATATAAAATTCACTCAGCTTTCTCGCGTTACCAACCGTCGTTTCGTCTTACATATATGGGCAACTATTACTTTTGCAAGATGTGTATGTATATATACGTTGAATTAGTGGAGTCTATTGTCCAGACCCCGATAATTTTTTGTATTTATTCATTTTATATAATAGATGTGGTTATTTGCGTCTTTCGGGCGTGACTTAATCATTATAATGTGAATAAATTTGGGAATATATTTTTTTTTATGATCGATGAGCGGCGAAATGCATGATGGATGGTTATATTTTATTTGAAAGACATCAGTGGATGTATGTGTATGTCAATATAATTTTTTTATATTCGTTTGCTTTGTAAAAATTTCAACAGTGAAAAAAAAAAAAAAAGCAACTTTAATATGTCGCGCGCAGTTTCATCATACGACATTAATAACGACGAGATTATTGTTATAATGAGATTTAGCAATAATACTTTCACCTCTGGCTGTTGTTTTGCTCACGTGTTATATACAGAAAAAAATTTTTTTTTTGTTTTAATTAAGTGGTGAGAAGATATATATTTAAATTAGCAAAGTATGTTTTACAGAGTGAAATAGATAGTGTGCGAGAGATGGATATTATATTTTGTTAATTGAGTCCTCAAAGTTGTTTTCGTTGATGTAATAAAATAGATTGTCGGGAATTGAATTTAAACACGTCGCGCGATAATTAGGAAAAAAATTATTATATAAAAAAAAAAATATAATAATAAAAAGAGAGGCGTAAAAATCAATTTGGATGACAACGATAATTTTATGTCTATTAGGTGGGCGTTTTTATATACAGTATGACATATACATAAGGCTTTGAACATTTGGGACTTATCTTATAAAGGACCCTCGTACGAGTCTCCCGTCGTGTACGTCCGACACCGCTGTGGATAAGATAAAAATTATACATGTTCAAATATATACATAAAAATATATTGTCGTAATCTACCGCCGTTTCTTCTTTAACACTCACCAACTTTTCTTTTTCATTTTTTTTTTAATCTCTCACATTCCCTCCAACTTTGCTCCAATGTATATATTAAAATAAATAAGACAGAATAATTTGAATTAATTCCCAACAAGAAATCGAATAGTGAAATAAATAAAAATATACACGAATAAAAAGAAGAGATGAAAAAAGAAATTAATAAAAAAAATAACAAAGTAGATTCATCAGAATTTTATTATCCACATCAAAAATTCGAGGAACGATAGTTGGATGCTGTAAAGAAATTTTATGATATTATCTAGAAACTATTGGTAGAGAAGTCAGAAAGTCTTCATTTATTTATTATCTTTTTTGATGATAATTTATTTTTATGTATTATTTTTCTACACGAGATTTCATAATGTTTAATGTGGAATTTTATTAACTGTACTACCAGAGAACATTCCACTGAGTTTGTATTATTGAAACTCCCTGTAAACATAATTTTTTCATAATATATATTTGAAAGCAGAATATACAAATGTATAATATGTATCGTTTATTTTTTATGATAATGAAATTAATACAGCATCAAATTTTGTGTGGCTCCCCTTGTCAAATTGGGGCCTTACTTTACTGAACCATCAGCTGTCGTCGCACACGAGCCCGTGTCAAAACACAACAATTTTACTCACTATACGATATGGCTGTGCGCATCATCAATGATTTGTTTGGTCAGTGTAAGTCGGGCTTTTTACATCGCGCGAGTGCTGTTTGCTTCGTTTCTCATTCTCTTCTTTTCTTCGTTGCCCCCACCACGGCCATAGTTATAGTGGGACTGCTGCGTGCTTGTTCTCGGGTCCGGTCTTACCTAGTTAGAGCCTGACAGGCCCCAACTCGATGGTACCGTGGTAGCGGGGTTGACTCAAAGAGCCCGCCGAGACCCCGTGAAAACGTTTATGCACGGACAGTGGCGTGGACACGAGTGGGCTCAGGTTAACGGTATATCCAATCAATTTTCTTCACTTATTTTTTCTCAATAACATACACTTTGCCACTCTATATGTATTTACAATGTATAATTTTTATTTCATTTTTATTTCACTTCTTTCACTCAACACTTCATGGGGAAAATTATATTAATATTTATATTACTGAGAGTTAAGCAATTAAAGCAGTTTTTAATTGAAGTTTATTTTTCACTACAATTTTGCATATATTGAAGTATATACTTATGATGTAAATTAAAAAAAATAATTTAGTCAAAGAAAAACAAATTAATCCTATTAGTTTATCTCATGTAGTGAATGCCTAACGAATTGAAGATGAACGAATATTTTTGCATGAAAAATTTTTTAATATCAAGTGTGTGACAGAAAAAAAAAACTCAATTTGAATATGGAAATGCACACTATCTACCACTATTACTACTACTACTGCTGCTAGTGGTACTATTTTAAACTCTTGGTGTGAGCACAGAGCATGAAAAGTGCAGTATGTCACGGTAGGTGATGAGTTGAGAGAATGAACGTGGGAGAGAATAAAAAAGAAGGAAACTATAACGTTGGATCGATAAACGTGCATCATGCACGTGCCAAATGGTCTTTTCAAGTTGTCGCCAACGAATATGACTGCTCCGGAGGATATTTAACATTGACAATAGAGTGTCTCTTGGTCGCGCGCTGTCGATGATGAATATAAGGGTTGTGTGAAAAGAATTTTGAATAAAAGAAAAAGAAAAAAAAAATATGTGTACTTAAGAGAGTAGAACGGTGCAAATGAGTGTATATAGGTAAATGAGAAGAGAGATGAATGAAAAATAAAAAATAGAAGAGTTTTGAATTTAGGCCGAGAGTATGATGAGCATCCAATTGTGTATTTTATAAGTATATAAGTTTATACATATTTTATATTTATATACATCATACACATATATGTATTTATAATGTGATATATTTTCAGGCTTGATGTAGTGTTACTTCATGTATATATAATAAAAAGCTACGCTTGCGCCTCTGCCATCATCAATCTCAGACTCCTCGTTAAGAATCGTGCTTTTTTTATTTTCTTTTTTTTATTTATTCATTTATTTTACTTATTTCTTTTTATTTTTTCGTTTCGTTGGTTGTGAGCCATGGTGTGAGCACTCATGGATGTATGAAATGATTTGCGTTGTGTGTATATATGTATAAATATAATATACATACATGTCGGGAGCTGAATGAGGAGAAACGTCGACGTCTTTCGACATTTACATGAGGACGTGAACTGGGCAACACACGCAGTGGTATATATATAACCCCCTGTGGATTCTCTTGTAAAAACAAGCCAAGATTTTTTTTTTTACACATAGAGAGTTCTAAATATATATATTGTTGTTTTACGATGATTCGTGGAGCGAATCACCATGAATAAATACCATTAAAAAAATATAAAATATTGAGTGAATGAAGAATTTAATAAATCTTTCTTCAGCGTTTGACTTTTTTATTATTAGATAAATTGATAATAAAATTTGAAAATATTTATTCATTTATTTATATTTATTTATTTAATGTAATATTGAGTATAAATAATTGATATTGTGAAACTTTTTAAATCCACATTGAAAAAAAAAATTCTCGAAGGTGTTTCTTAGAAAATTTGAAATGATCGTTTGAACTTGTTCTTTCATGTCTCAGTGACCCTTCTCAAATTTCAAAATACAACTGTTACTTTTTGTATTATTATATTTTTTCTTGAAGCTTTTGGACATTTCGTACGTATCAATCGAATCGTTATATACACAAAACTACATTTGAGTATAATGGAATTGACTTTAGGGATCTTCTTCCTTAACCCCCTGAGGGCGCGACTTGACTGTATAACATTGCAAGTTGAAGATATAGAAAGAAGAAAAAAAATGAAGAAGACAACTGTATTTGTCCCTCATTCGCAGCAGGAGATTTACTGGGATACAGAAATTGTTGTGTGGCCTCTGGAGATATATTTTATAAAAGTGTGTTTGCTTTTATTTTCTCTTTTTTTTTTTATCATTGCAAAGATCCAAGAAGTATAATATATATTCTCTTCATCTGTACCAGAGATTATTCTAGGCTTTGATTGAAGGACAAACGCTCCGACCAAGCCAACGAAATATTAATCGATGTGTCGTTGATGGAATTGGTTGGTAAAATGATCAGGCAAAGGCGAGTGTTGTTATTCATCAATTTCGATGGCCTCATAAATATGTGTATGTATTTTATATACCTACATATACTACTATCCCGTTAAAAAATCTTTTAATCCTCGTCAGCAAACCCAACCAACGTTTGTTATATACCTGGCGTGGCTGCCTTTTGAGTGACAGCATCTTAACGAGCATCTACTCTCGGATATATGATGAGTGGGCGCTTTAAACAGTATTTTTGTATTGTAATAATAATTCATTGCTTGAATTTGCATGATGCATTGCAAAAAAAGATAAATAATCCTCAATAAACACTTTATGTTTTTTTATTATTCATCATTGAAATCAATTTTGAATATTATTTTTCCAGATGATTTCTTAATGTTGAGAACGATGCTGCAGTTAAAAATACAGTAAAAATATTAGACACGATGACTTGACAGTTGTGGAAAAAAAATTTTCCCTTAGTTTTTAAAATTTATATCAATCATTTTCTTTCTCTGACAAAATCGAAATGTCATGGAAATATTTATAGTCTTCATTAATTTTAATTGCAGTTATGTATTGAGATAAATTAATATAATATTTGTCAATTATAAATGGTAATATTTATAAAAATAAATTATAATTTTTATTCTATCTTGAAATATTTTACAAATTTTTCGTTCTAAAGAAAAATATCAGAAAGTGCGTCAAAGTGATGAATTTATATGCAAGCTTATCAGCACTGACGAGAATCTTAAAAAGTTTCCGGTGCACGACCCCAGTAGATAAATATATTTCCAACCAAGAAAAATTAGTTTTTCATTCCAACATATATTTCCAAACGAATATTTGTGTGTCTCTGCAATGCGCAATAGGCGGCTTATCGTACCATCGGCGCCACGACGGGGAGTAAGAAAGATAGTGTGTGACTGTGTATACATATATACTACAGCCGTGCACAAATGTATATCAGAAGACCTTGGTTAAAGGTATAGAATCAAAAATAAGAGAAAGATAAAAAAAAAAAAAAAGGAGAAACAGAAGAAGCTGTAAAAAATAAAAAAAATAAAAATATTCAAGTTCCGTCTGGGATCGGGTTTGGGGATCTGCAAAGTACTCTATACATCAGCCATGCAGGTTTCTCTCTCACGATAGGGGGGCTGTATATATATACACATATATAGTGTGTTTGATTTTATTGTGGTCCGCTTTCCAGTCATCTTTCGATTTTTATTTTCTCTCTCTTACATATTTTCACTTGTAAAATGACCCCGATGTGCGGGCACACTTATACACCCGCACCACGGACATATATGTATACACTTAACTACAGAACTATTTGAACGCAAAAGTGATAAATCGTATGCGACGTTTTCGTCCACTCAGCACAACGGGGTATCCATTTATATTATTTGTACATATGTATATGTGTATATATATCTTTACCAACACACATTTTTATATCTTGACCAAATGACATTCCGAGAATTTAACTACTCAGATGTCACATATCCTTGTCACTTTCAGTAGTATCGTTTACCATTAAAAATTATTTAATAAATAACACGTTTGCTTAAAATGAAATATGAATAAATAAATAAATGAGTAGATAAATATTAATTAATTAATTTTTCATTTTATTACAATGAATTTAATTAATTTGACAGAAATTTTACTGAATAGATTTTTGTTATTAATAAAATTAATAAAATAAACAAATAATAAAATAAAAAATTATTAAATTCAATTTTTACTATAACTCGTTTACTTTTATGTATATATTTATCTCTCAGACTTTTCACGAATAAGCTTTAGCACTGTATAAAAATTGAGGAAGGGCTTCAGTCACTGAAGATTAATTTATTACAATGTGAAGGAAAGAAAAAAAAAATATGTCTTCCAAGGATTTCCCTGGATTAAGGCACACGCATTGGGGCGGAAACCCCGTTGTTCAGAAGACTTTTACAGTTGCGCCCTCAATCTGTCCTCATTCATCGGGTGCGAATGCCCACGGAAGCACCAGTATAAATACATATCCATACATATATTTTTTTTACTGTTCAATGGGTGCAGCGAATATAAAGAAAAAAAAAAAATAGAATAATTGAAATGAAAAGGAAAAAAGGGCGTGACCAAAATCCAAATAGGTCTTTACACGCGTGACAAATCCAATGTATGTAACACGAATCAATGTGCTCTATCAGTGCATATATATATATATGCAGTCTATATATATGTATATGCATAGGAGTATAGTATAGTGCTTGGAAATGGGTAAATATAGAATAGGATATGAGGAGAGTATTGAGTATTAATCCTTGTGGGCAAGTATTCGTTGAATTCAACTGTACGCGCGAGTCCTGCGGGTATGCAACACATGGCATGACAACAACTCACGCGATGGTTCAATCACGGACGTTCCATCTGTCGTTCCCCGATGGAAAATTGAGAGACAATCACGGCTGCACATTGGACTACTACTATATTTTGACGATAAAACGACAATGATGATGATGATGTTGACGATGAATTTGATTGAAGGGAAGGGTCAGACAATATTATCTTAGTGTCACATCCCCTAAAATCTTTGCTCCTTACTTGCTTTATTTTCTCTACGATTTTTTTCCCCCTTAATGCTTTGCGCTAATGCTCAGCAATGGTCTCTGAGTTTATTTAACAGAGTTCATGTTTCACCCTTTTCTCTAATTTCAAAATAAATTGTGGAAGCGTGGACGACTGTGTATATGTATATATATATATGCTCGTGACAAGTTTTATAATAATATCTCTGGGTTTGTACAGTTGGAGTAGTGGAAATACAAAAAAAAAATTACAAATTTAAATAAAGTTTCATAGTAAATATTTGAATTGACACAAAAGGGAGAAATTGTACCTGTTTTATGTTTTTTTTTTTTATTTCCAGTGTTGTTATTGGAGTGTTGAAATAAATATTCCCTGTGTAAAGTCACTCTTTGTGCTCACTTGTGTCTGTCTGTCGTTTTTATGTGGGTGTATATATAGGTTTTATTTACCTGTAGAATTTAATGTTCCAACCGTTTGGGAATAAACGTGTACACACACGAAACTTTACGAGTCATTATCAATATATATATACATATATTCTCTCGGTCATATATATGTATTTTATAGTGTGAAATAAAATTCATTCGCCCTCTGGCGTACAACAATATAATATACTTCTTGAAGAACATGGGTGTGCCCACGCGAAATGCGATACACTTTCGTGTTTGCGAGATATTTGATTCGTATTTCTCGTTAACTAAAATTTTTTTCCCACTCATATATTTATTTATTTATTTATTTATTTTTACGATTAAAGAGAAATTGGACATTGTACATTCTCAAATTTGTTTCAATTTAAAACCGGTACGAAGCGAGTGATGGAGCTAATTTATTTTAGCAATATTTTCAAACAAAAATAAAATCTTTAAAATTATTAAATATTAAAATAAATATTTAATTATGCGTATGAATTAATTATTATAACGCTAATATTTAATTATTCATTCAGTCAACTCTAGATTGAAGTAGATAATTTAATTCCATTTATTTTTATCTCAATCACTGTCATCGACTATCTCCACTATCTATATTCTTATTCGACAGACAAAAACGTTAAATCAAGATGAAATGAAAAAAAAAATAAGAAATAAATTGTCAAAGACTAAAAATAGAACCAATTACTCTTTCTCTCTCCTCATTCTCTTATAACCGCCTCCAACAACGACAAATTGCTTCGTCGTCTCAACTTTACTCGCTTTTTTTTTTTCTTTCTTCTTATTTCTTCCTTATATATTTATTTCTCTCCTGCAATGCTTATTCCACTTCACCAACAATTCACCGACTTTTAAATTGGTTCAGCCGATTTGTTGAAGAATTTTCCCAAAGTAAAAATTTTCCACAGAATGTCGTATGTGCATCAGAAAATTCATTGAGCAAACGAGATAGATCATGTGAAGTAGTTTACGTAAAAGTATAAAAGAAAAAATTTTTTGAATTTTATTTCTAAGCGGATGTACCTTGTAAACCCACTACAATATTCCTTATCTTGCCAGACCAACCACAGATATATGTATATATACACTGGCATTTTAATACATATGCACATATGTGTGTATACAATTGTATAATACTCAAACATACATATACAAACTTGTACACCATCGTCTTATGGGCGCGCACGATGTCTCATTTCACAAATGTCTCGTGTCTGGATAATCCTTCCGGGACCAGACGCGAATGGCGCGTCGTAAAGTCGCTCTCCGGGGTTGAACTACGTACAGCCTGGTATATGTATACATACACATATAGTCATAATATATATTTTAAATATATGTAGTGGAGTGCAGGGAGGGCAAAGTTGATGTATGTATATGAGAGAAATAGGCGAAAACCTCTGGAATGCATTCAACCTAAATGATGTAAACGCAATGTACATAAAATACACGCGGATGATTCCATGTCTGATATATTTATTTATGTATATATGTGTATGTACAAAGAACTGGAAATGTGAATTACGTGCCTTGTGTCCCATGACATGGAGAATTACGTCTTCCTGAGATGAGATGAAGTTTAAAACCCACGTGTTCGTTGAGTCGTTATACTTATATAGTTGGTTGTGTGTTTATTTGTAGGTATATGGATTGTTTATGTATATATGCATGTGATGGAGAATATGTAGAGAGGAGGAAGGACACCAAACGACTGAGATATGTTTCATTAGATTAAATACAATGTTGCTCGATTTTATATCTAAACAAATTAAATTTTTTTGTGTGTTGCATTTTTTTATTAATTAATGTTTAGTGTTATTTATATAGATGGGAATATATGTATTGGATCTAAGTCTGAGATGTGTCGATAGTCGCTGTTGTATATTTACGAGATGAAAAAAAAATATATATAATGAATTTAATTTCATGTTTTTTTTTTTTTTGAGAATGGAAAGAAAATAATTAACATATTTTTTTTCACATAGAAATAATTTGAAATTCACTGCTACTTTGTAACCTTTGTATATATATATATTGTAAATATATGGGGATTCATATAAAGCTGGATGATGTCGGGGCATTTTTTTTTTCTTTCATCCAAAAGAGCTAAATGCACCCTCGTCATCCAAAACATATTCAATTGCTACCTTTTTTTTTCTCTCTTCTTATTTCTTTCCCATACGTACTTATTCACTTTTGTAAAATGTTGTCAATGAAAAATAATTCATATCTCACATACACAAAGTATGAATTGAGAATGGATTAAAGGGAGAGGGATGTATATTATTATGAGCGCGCGTTCGTTTGTATAAAATCCAATATTCCTCTCTTCAATTTCCTTCCTATGGTTTAGCGCCTTTTTTTTTTGTCCCAACATTGCCTTCTCTCTTTCTCTTTTCTTTTTTTTTATATTTTTTTTTCTGCCACCTTCATCTAACATTTCTCAGATTGTGTATGGGTATATAACTCTCTCCCCATTCCCTCCTGAACGCTTTTGGAAGCGAACGCCGGGTGGGGAACCTCGTTATAATCGTCGTTGTGTATTATGGTAGAAACTTTTTTTTATTTTTTTTCTTTTTTTCACTTCCACATTGGTAGGTGTCGGGTTCCATAGAGTCCCGTCGCGAGTCCTCATGGTATATTGCAGAGTGAGAAAGAGAGTGAGAGTACGCGGAGGATGCGATGCAGTGTATACATAAGGCCCCGGCAACGTCGTTGTGGTCTTCGAGGCCAAGGCATTCAACAATAGGCCCTTCCTTTCTCGCTTCTTTTTTTTTTTTCTTTTTATTTATTTATATTATTTTTTTTTTTTTGAATGTGTATGTGTATAGATGCTGGCTGGCTGTGTCCTGCGAGACTCTTTCATATGGCCATAGAGTTTCGCTCGTCAATTTAACTCAATGAATGTATTTTGACAGGCGAGCGACACGCCAGTCTGCAAAATTTTACCGGGTGCTTCACGCCTAAATAAAAAAGACGCGCGTGCGCGCGTGTATTTCTCTATATTTTACTTTTTATTATATACTTCATTTTCCCACCCAGTTGTTTTATTCATCCTGAATTCACCGCTTATAATTTTGAGTAATTCAAATGAACTCAACGCATTGAATTTAAATTGAATAGTAAAATGAAATGAATTCATAAATTTATATTTATTGTTTAATTTAATTGGGAAGAAAATTTAATTAATATAATACCTATTTTATTTTAGTTAATAAAATAGATGAAAGAACTGTGGTGTGAAGCTATGAGTTTATAAGATAAACTAAAAATAATTCAGAATGTAATTCGTTTGATGTTGAGGAGTTGAAGGAAATGACAGTGAGAATCATGAAAAAGAAAAAAATTTGTACTTTATTTAGTGATGAAGAAGCTCATCTACATTCGTGCACTAAAACAGTAAGTTGAAGTTGTTGGTGTGTCTCAAAAGGCGACTCTAGTAACATTGTAGAAACTCTCTCTTTAAGTTGGCAGCACTACTTAGGGCCCTGCATAGCATTATTGGAATATATCGTAGTGGGGAAACGCGTTCTTGCGCGTTATATACAAGACAAAAAGAGACCCCAAAGTGCGGCAGGCCCTTAAACCCTCACGTGACAATTGTCTCGGGCGCACACACATAGCACTGGTTCTTAAGGGTCGACGCCTTCATTCAAAAGGGTTGTTTCTCTCCACCGTCGTCAACGTTGTCGTAGCGAGACATCAAAGGATTTATTTTACCTCTTACTCTTTACACTATACACTTTAGATTTTCTTTCCTACTTTTCATCCACCTTACTTTATTTTTTATTTTTAGATTTTTTTCCTCTTCGTCCAAGTCTTTCGCTCAACTCCAAATGTTAACAGTCCTTTTGTCAACTTCTTTTTATTCATTTTATTTTTCTGTTTCATATACACTTGAATGTTGAAACTTTGGTCAAGTAAATATGTATACGTTTTTTTTTTTTTCGCACGCGTCTATTTATTGTTTCTTCTTCTTGTTTTTTCATTTTATTTTAATTTCTTTTTCTTTCTTAATTTGAAACAAACTCTCCTTGACGTAGCCACCCGAGTGCCCAACACTCTGTCGTAATTGCATGGAAGATAAGTCAAAGGAATATTTTGCCGCGAGTATATACATATTTATATGTATATATACCGGTAATGTTTCACAGAAGAGGGCGTGAAGCTGGTAACGAGGTCAGAACCCATGGGCAACGTCATGCTTTGAGATTAAATATACAGTAACAAGTGCAACTGAGAGTGGAATATAATGAGAGAGAATGCTGGTAGAGAGATAGAGTAATTAATTTCTCGAGAATTTTGCGGGTCTCATTTACAGTAAATGCCATCCTTAAGTATCTTAAATAAATAAATAAAAAAAAAAAAAAAA
>JAQQBS010000003.1:8014503-8024658 GCA_030347275.1 Microctonus aethiopoides | reverse complement strand
AAAAAAAAAAAAAAAAGTAAAAACTCTTCACGAAAATCACGGTAATAACGTTTTATTATTTTTTTTATTTCTATCTCCTCCACTCGACGAAGCATTCGACTGTTGCAATAATCATAATGTCAAGTCTTTAATAATAAATTCCAAGAGACTATTGCAGATAAATAAAAAATAAAATAAAATGGATAAAGAAAATAATGAAAAATCGTGAGAGATTATTGTGTATAGCAAAAGACAGTCGTGTCTACGTGGTATATAAACTTTATCAGATACTTGCAGTGCGCACACGTTCAAGCAAGCGCGGACACAGAATGAAAGGCACACACAGGATTGTCCTGAAGATGCTGAGAGTTGGGTATTGTTTTGGAGGTGATTTAAAAATCTTCTCGTGCCTCGTTAACCGTACTATCGGATGCTTTATAAGCCAATGTAACACACAACCGGAACCGCACGAAGCATCGTACGAAAAAAAAAAAAAAAAAATATATATACACGAATATACAGTGAACAAGGGAGAGAAACCAGTGGGCATTTATTTTGCCCCTTGGTCTTTCTGTCTCTTCAGTATTTTTTTTTTCCTTTTTTCGCGACCCTTTTGCCCTCCCAGGATCTACGGCTCCCGAACACTCGGCACAGGTACACGAAAGAGACTTATTGGCGCGGGGTTACGAGAGATTGTATCTCTCCGTTGTGAATCACGTGATTATATATAAAGAGATATTTATAGATACTATATTTGCACAGTTACCCAGAATGTTTGACAAACCATTTATATTTATTATATATTTTCTTTCATCGGTTATTTATGTGTACCACGTGTACGTACACACATTAATAATAATACAAATATATAATAAAATTTATTTATATTTATTTTTTGTAATAATTATTATTGATTAAAATTATTTCTTGACTTCAGAATGAGTTGTTAAATATGATGATAAATAATTTTGAATAAATGTAATAGAGTGAGTATAAAATAATTACAGCAACGATAAAAATTTTATTATAAACATGAATATTATAAATATTACATGATTATAATAATGTATGTACATTAATATTTTTAACATGTATAAAATCGCTATTGAATTTATGATGATAGTGAAGGAAATAAAATTATTTTACGATAGTTTATATTCACGATAACTCAGAGGAGTCTAGAGGCAAGTTTTAGTCACGAGAGTATATATGCATGCATGCATATACGAAGTCGTGTATTTTTAACTGCCGATCGACGATTCCTTTTATTCTGGCTCCTCTTTTATTTTCTACCTGTGGGATCAACGACAACATTGGCTTCCGAATACCCCGGGGAACTTACACACATATATACTTCTATATATATATATATTTATGGGGAGAGAAGAATGAGACAAGAAATATAGTGTATAGAATTATTTTGCCAAAAGATCGTGGGTATACGAAGAAGGTTGTATTTCACGTATAGCTGTGGCACGCATAGGACTTTTCGTCGAAAAAAAAAAACTAAACGCACCTGTCAAACACGTGGTCTCTAGGGGGAAGAAAAAAAATTCAACCCCTGTATATATAAATTTACCTCAAGGTGTTCTTGTATAAATTGCAATAATATTATTTTCGTTACTCATTTATTATGATTAGAATTTTTTTTTCTATCGGGATCGAAGTAATATATTTATATATTATTGATAGTGAGTTTAAAAATAAATTCTCATGGATGAAAAGAAATTATTTCTTCGCTCTAGTTTGTAATTTATTTTTAGATATTATATAAACTTTCAATATTAATTTTTTTTTTTTTTTCATTATCGATTTAATCCAAGTGAGTGGATTGCTTTTATAATATCTTGAGTGTATAACAGAAGCCTTTCATCGTGCTTTTTCTCCGTAGTATCATGTCTATAAAAATCTATGGTAAAGATGACGTTTACATATAAATATAATTATAAACACATATGAATCGCAGGAGAATGTATAACGAAAGAGACAGTATATTGTGCACACTCGAGCGCGCTCTTGACGCAAACCTAATTTAACTTTGCGACCGAAGGGAATATATGAGGGTGGAGGATGAGGGAGGAGTATAAACTTGTATGTAGAATATAGATAAACGTGCACCGACGTGCACCCACGCGTTCGAACAATGAACAAAAGCCGATTTTCTCCGCGCACGCGAGACCGACAATGGACTTGTGTTTCCACCCTGCTCTACCACTTCAGCTTCCCTTTCGCGCGCGACCATCTCTTCGATGAGAATTTGCACATTTTATCATCGATACATATACACTATATATATATATATATATATATATACATTTCAAAAATATATAGATAGAAATGTAGTGAATACGGATAAAACACTTTCAATCACGTCGCGATTAAATTACAAATGCACTTTTTCAACTTTACAATAAAATTCCTGAATAGATTTTTTTTTTTATAGTATTTCGATAGCAATTCCTGCTGTTTTTTTTTATTCAATAAACGTGGGGAAGTGTTTTTTATTTATAAATTTATGGAATAAAAATTTTTATCAATTTTTTTTTATTACTCTAGACTAAAAAATTCAATTGAATATTCGATTGATATTGACGGGAGACGTGAAATTGAGATTGAAATAATTATTCTAGAAGGACAATGTGAATATACTGTCAGTATAGAATGAGTGTAAAAATATATAAAAATAAATAGAGGGTAGAAGTGAGTCACGCTCGCATCCTCTTGTTCTCATGTACACGCGATATCCGATACGAAAACCTGTATTTCCGTCGCTCCTTCATCTCACACAAATATACAATAACACACGTGTATGTATACGTAAAGTACAGATGTATATGTGGTACACATGGTCTTCCTACTGGACGGTTGGTAAATATAAGAATGCCTTTAACCGCGTGATATCGTTCGAACAATATATACCCAGCGGTCACGAATCTTTCGCGTCCACTTCACTTTAGCCTCATTCTCTCACTCTCTCCCTGTTTATATCTATCTCACAACTCTTTTGCTTGCTTGTTTTGATGTCGTTATCGCCGACAAGTAATCGAGAACCGCCTTCAGATACCAGGAAAGCCTTCTCTCGCACGCTTTTTTTTTTTCTTCTTCTCTTCTTCTTCTTTCATCTTATTTTTCTCTCGTTGTTTTCTTCACACTGGTTGCACGCTCGCCCCAACACGTTTGTGAAATAAATAACGTCATGAGTAAAGCGATAAAAGCGATCGTTGATATTGTTTTTTATTATAACTTTTATTTTTTATTTTTTATTATTTTCATTTTTTATTTTATTCAACCACAAAAATTATCGCCAACTCTCATCGAATAAATGACAAATAATATTTAACAACACACTTGTGAATTGTAAAAAAAAAAATATGTATATTTAATGTTTTTTTATTTTTTATGTTACAGGTTTACAAGCTGAGCTTTTTTACGTAAGAGAGGGAGTTATTAATGAATATGCCATCAAGTTTGTTGTACCCGTGCCAGCACAAGTTCACAAACTTCATTTCACGTGGGAGAATCTCGCTGGAAGACCAGTAAGTTAAAAATAAACTAAATATTTATAAATAATTTATTTCATTCGATTATTTTTTTTTTATTTCGTTTATAAATCACAAGGTATTTATACTCTTACTCTTTGCGTATTTATTTTTATATTTCTTCCTCACACTCTATTCCCTCGGCTCATCAATTCAGTAATATAATATTGAAATTTTAAATATTCATTTTAATAATATATATCCATACTGAAACATAAAGTTTTGATTCAAATGTAAACTGATCGCATCGTTACGCTTATACGAGCACACCTCTCGTTACCAGCTTGAATATATTATCAACGTAACAGGAAAGAAAATATACTGATGGCCCTTGCGTTACATTTGCTTCAAGCATGACTGGTCACCAAAGTCATTCGATACTCGCGGGTCTGACTTTGTATTTCTTTTTCTCCTTTACCGCGTTTATATATTATTATTTTTCTTCTTCTCATATACATAAAGATAATACTTTCGAGCTTGAAGTTATCGAGGCATATCCTCACTGAGGTCGAATAGCTTATGGTCATTCTCTTCTCATCTACCCTCGTTTTATAAATCTCAATAAAATATTTTGAAATATTTAATACAAAAAAATAAATCCAAATAATAAAAATAAATTAATAAATATAAGCTTGTAAGGTTTAATAAAACCTGTCGGGTAATAATACAAATGATTAATTTTTTGTTTGTTTATAATAAAAATTATAATTTATTATTTACATTTTATAAAAAAATGTATTCAAATAATGATTAATTTGGACATTTTTCATATTATTGAAAATATCTCATATTATCCGCACGTAATTTATAAAAATTACTGCTACACTCGTCAAAATTTTCGAATAAATTATTACTTTACTCCAATTTATAATTTTCAAAAATTAATTATGTATTTAATATTCCACAATTTGAGATTAAAGTTCAACAAATTTATCAAGACAAATGTGTGGTTAGTTCAATTAACTTTATTACAAACTAAATGCCTCAACATATCCCATTAAAAAATATAAATTTATTTACTTTTATATAATAAATATAAATGCCATTTCATCATTGAATAAATTTACCGCATTTAAATAATGTATACAAGACATATTATAAACATCGAGCATACATGTGAAATATCATGTTGCATAATGTCAATTAAGTATTGGAAGAATGGGTATAGAAGAGAAATGATGATGGTGGTTAAGTGAGCAAAAGTGACTCGCCAAGTATGTGACATGGTGTCGGATTGACTCGTCCAGCTATCAACGCACGCGTAGAAACGTGCGTGGCGAGAGAGGGTTCTCTGAGTATAACGACAAAGTGGTCAGGCCACTTCTTTTATCCTTTCCAACTCTCGTTTATATCCTTACTGTGTATAGGTATATATTTATATAGTTTGTTAATGTCTGAATGTTGTGTGGAAGCGAGACCGCGATCCATTCATGTTGTGTGAGGCGAAGAATACGAGAGACATTATATATCGAAGCGAAAAGAGAGAAATGGTTAAATACATATACACATGGACAGTTGAGGTAAAAAAGAGTGACGGCCCGTGCCGTGACATCCGTCACCTTGTGACAAAACCAAGTCGTTTCACATCTGTGTGTGTGTATATATTCCTTTTAGCACACATGTACGAACACAAGTCGCATTAAACGAATCGACCTGTCTGTCAAACTGGACCCGCTGCATCTTTTGGTGTATTATAGAAAGAGAATGGCTGGATAAATACAATGTTTATGTATGTGTGTGAGTGTTTGTGTGGAGACAGGCGTGCGAATCAATCGCAATACACAAAATTTATATGTGTATATAAATAAATAAATGAATAAATAAAAGATGGAGAGGAAAAAAAAAAAGGAATTTTTTTTGTTTCATTCTCTGACAAATTGTTCTCTCATTCGCATTGTGTATTTTTTTTTTTTTTGCCATCGCGTGTATGTAGCAAAAAGGATCAGAGTATTTTGTAACATGTAACAAATGAGTTGAAATTTATTTTATTATATTTTTATTTATTATTATTTATAAATTTATTTATTTGGTATTTGGTCAACATTAATATGGCTTTTGCTTCTTTTTTTTTTTTATCTGTTATTTTATTGCATGTATTCTCATCGTGATTTCGATTATAATCGGGCCATTTATAGATTGTCCCTGTACCAATCGTAAAACTCATTGAAGCAGAGAGAAATAAAAAAAAATGAAAAATAAATAAATGAAAGAGCGAAAGATTTGCAGTCGATCAGCAGTAGTTGTAACATTTAGATATATCTATACATAAATGAGCTTGTGGCTCGGGAGCAATCAGCGAAAATTGTCTTCCACGAATAACCAGAAAGCAAGTGCCACGTTTGAGATTATAGGAAGCAATAGAGCAGCAATGATAGGAAAAAAAAAATAGGGAGACAGGGAATTTAGTTCGTTGTGAACGCTAAAATGAGCAATTTACTTGCTTCTTTTATTTTTGTTTTCTTATTCACTCACATTTCCACGCTGTATTTGCGTTCGATTTATTTTCTTCAGTATTTATACATACCTATAATTATGCTAAAAAAAAATTCCCCCAGTTAATTCCACCATCAATGATTATAAATATCTTCTACGAAGTATTCTATTTTATTTTTATTTTCCACATTGATCGTTATAATTTATTTACGTAGGTATTTTATTTATTTTTATTTTTATTTATATTTCCAGTTGCCCTATACAATGTCAGTGGACATCAGTAATCCATCAGCACTGAGTAGTTCATTAAATATTTCACAAGCAGGTGAAATTCCTGTAGGTGGATTACAAACATGGGCATTGGCACTTCATTGTGGACCATATGATGCGGAAATTGATTTATCGCTTCGAATTAATGTCGCACAAAATCGACGTAATACCACTTCATTAGAGGTGAGACGAAAGAAAATTTGCCTAAAAGAAAAGAGTGGATATCCTGGTCCGGAAGAGGTACTTGTTGCTGCTTCTGGTTCAACATCAGGTGGTCAAATATTTTACGCTGCAATTGGATGCGCTTGTGCATTTATTGCAGCGATTTTTGTTCTCGTTGCTGCATACTATGTCCGTGATAAAAAAGCACGACGACACCGGGATCCATTGCAGTAAGTCAATTCACAATAATATTAAAATAAAAAATAATTATTTTATATTTTATTTTTTCTTTTTCTTTTTTTTTTTTTGATGACATTATTATATTCATTGTCCAATATAAATAAATTTGTGTTTACAGAGAATCAAGGGGATTGAGTTCAGCATGTAGTGTTGAAAGAGGTACAGGAATTGGACCAGCACAAACCTTCCTGTCACCGGAAACACCACCACCACCCTCAAGCGCTTCTGCCACGAGTTACAGACGACTTGACGATCGACCTAGTCGCGAGTTGCACGAAAGAATACAGGAAATAACTGTTCAAAGGTATATATAATAATAGACACGATGTCTCATTGCTGTATAAAATCCATTCACCATTCGACAATGTTCCCATGCGAAAATGAAGGGGAAAAAAAATAAAATAAAAGTAAAATGAGAGAGCAAAAAAATAGAACAATACAAAAAGGAGAAAAAAAAAGTGGAAACGGAGGTAAAAAATGTCGTAGCTACCGGGTGGTTAAATAAAAGCGTTCTTTGATCTTGAGCCAACAATAGATTCTGGGTCGAGTGGACGTCAGTTGGGGGTGGGAGGTGAGCAATGATGGTAGAATAAAAAAAAAAAAAATTTTCTAATACTGAAAACAGCTCAAGTGATAGTCAAGAAGTCACGTAGTTTATATACAAAAGTTTGTTCTCCGATATAATATTCATTGCATATATGTAGGTATATGTACACATAACCAAGGCTCAATCTTCATTTTATCATTGTTTGTAATCAATCAATAAATGCATGCGCGTGCCCAAGTGGATAACTTGATGTAGGTATACGAAAATAAAAAAGTTCACACGGCTCAACTAGACGCTTATAGATGACACTTTAAATCCGTGCTTTCACATGCACTAAATTCAAACACGCGATGTCGATATTTTTTAATATTTCACTTTTATTTTCCTTTCGTTTATTCTATTTCATTTTTTAAGTCACATGGAACCGCCCTTTCGACTATATCAACGCACTCTCAAGTGACATAACAACCAGTAGCATTTGAATTGGAACTGTAGCACACACAGGCGTGTGTGAACGCGTGTGTCATGAGTAATGAAGATTAATGAAACGCGCGTTACGTTCTCGTTGGGGACATCATATATAAACTAACACTCCATTGGAGTTAGTATATAAAATTCTTTGGGCGTTGTTACTAATTTTTGGAATTCTGTCGTGCTAGTTCACTTTGATTTATGCAATACGTGTGTTATATTTATATAAATATGTCAAAGAAGCAATAAAAAAATAATGCTTGATGATTATAATGTTTGACGTGGAGTTTTTATTTTTTTTCTTTGCGCTTTAGGTGTCGTGTACGACTTCTTAGTATTGAGATGGAAGGAACTTTTGGTCGTGTATACCGAGGAAGTTATCATGAGGAGGGTGCGACAACGCCAAGAGAAGTTTTAGTTAAGACTGCTGCTGAACATGCTTCTCAGTCCCAGGTGAGTCATCAAGACATCATCAAACTTTTTCGTAGCACATGTGTACATAGATAAATTCAACAAAACTTAGTTCTGTTTGATTTTATTTTGCAACATTTTTTTTGCAGGTTGCTTTACTTCTTCGAGAGGGTTTGGCACTTTATGGCTTGAGTCATGCAGCACTTTTACCAGTGCTTGGTGTCTCGATTGAGGATAGAAGTGCACCATTTCTTCTTTATCCACATACAGGTTACAGAAATATGAAGAGGTTTTTGTTGCGATGCAAGTTGAGCAGCGAAGGTCCACCAAGAGCTCTTACGACACAGGAAGTGGTTGAGATGGCACTTCAAGCTGCCAAAGGTGTGCAATACTTGCATAGAAAGCGACTTGTACACAGGGATCTTGCTGCCAGGAATTGTGTGTAAGTATATATTTTTTGTTTAATTAAAAGCGATTGAATTATTAAATTTTTGATGGAATCGCGTTGTCTTGTTATCGATTCAATTTCATATTCTGTTGATTTAAACGACACGCCAATATGTACTTGAGAACACGCCTCGAGATACGCCTCCATAATTAGGGGCTCGCTCGTTGTAACGGATAAAATAACCATGCACGTCAATCTTTCAAAGCTGCTTGCGCTTATATTTATTCAAGCAAAACGTTCGGTGTTGGCGATTAAATTCTATTGTCAGATATAATGAATATAAAACGTCAGTATTTTTTTTTTCTTCTTATAATTAAATCATTTTTTAAAATTGATTTACAAAATTACAATTTATAATTTCGTGGAATTAATTTTTTTTTTTTTGTTACTGTTGGAATTATTATTTAATCACTTGGTTATTTATTTATATTTTTTTATTTTTTGCTAGGGTGGACGATGACCTGAGAGTGCAAATTACTGACAATGCATTGGCACGTGATCTTTTCCCACAAGATTATCATTGTCTGGGTGATAATGAGAATCGGCCAATAAAATGGTTGGCAATAGAAAGCTTACTCAGTAAAACATTCACAACTGCATCAGACGTGGTGAGTAATAAATAAAGATTTTTGTAAAATATATTTCGAGAAGAAAAGAGAATGAAATAAAATATCAATAAATAAATAAATAAATAAATAAATAAAGGGAATATTTTAAGAAAGAATTCAATGGTATTGTGTCGCGTATGAAGTGTTAATATTTTTTATTTCTATTTCATTTAATTTTTTTTTTTTATTATTTATATTTACAGTGGGCCTTTGGCGTTTTGCTGTGGGAATTGACGACACTGGCACAACAGCCATACGTTGAAGTGGATCCATTTGAAATGGCCTCGTACTTAAGAGACGGTTACAGACTGGCACAACCGATAAATTGTCCTGACGAGTTGTTTGCAGTTATGGCTTATTGTTGGGCCATGTCAGCCGACGAGAGACCAACATTCAGTCAACTCATTGTTTGCCTCCAGGAGTTTCACACTCAACTGACTAGATACGTTTGAGCATTTAAATACATTGTGTATTTGTTTTATTTTTACGTTTTATTTTTTATTATTTCTTTTTTTTTTTTTTATACTTTTCTTCTCAATTCTTGTCTACATCGCGTAGATGTAGACTCTCTATTGTGTATAAAAAGACTGTTATAAACGTGTCAAAGTTAATATTTTACTTCGACTGATTTTGCTTAAACAATTTCTCTTTTGTGTGATAATTTCACCAGGGGAAATTGACTGTGTATATTTTATTATTGTATAGATAATAATTGCGAGTATGTATATTTTTCCCAGCAGAATGAAAAAAGAGAGAAAAAAAAAATTGTTGTTCCGCTTTATGAGAAAAAAAAATATTCACTTGTGTTAAATTATTAATTATAAACAGTGCTAAATTATTTAATTAATAAAAAAAGTTGACCTCAGTGTTCAATATAGTTATTAAAATATTACGACAATGAAAGCAAACAATAAGCTTTGTGCTTTAAGTAATTAATGCATTGATTAATTTTTAATTGTTCGTAAAAAATTGCCCACTGCCAAGATGTAAACATGTAGAAAGAAATAATTCTATTTCGATCAAATTATATAAAAAAAAAAAATATAA
>JAQQBS010000003.1:7959160-8014423 GCA_030347275.1 Microctonus aethiopoides | reverse complement strand
AAAAAAAAAAAAAAAAAAAACAAAATTAAAAATAATTCGTTTGCCACTGTAGAATTTATCCAATGTGCCAATTTTTTGTATTTTTGTACATACAATCTAAACCATTATAGAAATAAATAAACATTAAGTATATAGGGTTTCAAAACCAAACTTCCAAGACTGTAAATATTGAACAGATATATATACAAATATATAAATACATATATATATGTGAAATGTATAAGTAAAATAAATTTTATTTCATCGTGCAAAAAAAAAAAATTTTTTTTTCTATTTGCTCCTCCTCTTCCTCCGTCAGTTTAATTTTTTTAAACATTTTATTTTATATACATATATGTTTAGATAAATTCTTCTTTTTTCCATATCACTCGTCGTTTTTATTTTGTGTACTATCCATCCGGTGAGCCAAAAACGAACTGGTGGAAGACATAAATCTCTGCAATTTTCTCCGGAGGCTTCTATATACTCCGCGAGACACACACACGCACAACGATGCTGAACGAGTTATTTCCGGCCACCCAATACGCTTGTTGTAGAATTATTCATCCCCATAACACCCGTGAATAAACGAATAAAATGAAATAAACATTTGCGATGCACTTCCATGCATGAACAAAATAAAAAATAAATGTAAAACTTAAAATTCATGCTTTTATATTTTTTTTATATTTCACCCAAAAATAATATGTCAAACGATAAGATACGTCATGTATTCACCGAGTCCTGTAATTCGTATACATGTGGCAAGGCATATGTACCATCAGAGGGTGACAATATTAATGGGAGACCTCCAAGAAGATGTGCAACATCTTGTTTAAAATGACAAATGGTTTGAAAATAATTAAATATAAATAAGTAACATCTGTATAAAAAAAAAAAAAATATATTCGCTACTTGACACATCGTATCTCACCCACACATATCAATTATTATTCACAGACATCAAAATAACATTTATTATATACATTAAAAAACCACATAATAATTTAAAGTAACAAATAATCATTTTATAAATTAATTTTTCATTTGTAATTTAATTCATCAGTAATTTTTTGACCAATTTTCCAGCAGCGTATTTTCGTGGTATTTGGTAATACACATCAGTAATAATACACAATCGATTCCAATTGTATGTTTGAATGATAAATATACAAGGAAACGGATCCCAGTGATTTTCCGGTTGATACAACGAACAGAAACCATTTGCGAAGCCCTTTAAAGGCTTTGCGGTATATATCTATAAATGTATAGGTACATACATATACATATAGAGTCAGTCTATCTTCGACTACATCCGATGGGTAATTGTATCCTGGAACGTTACTCTTCCTTTCCCCTCATCATCTCCCTTGTCTCTTCATTCCATTGCTAACAATGTTCAGTGATCGATTAGTCATGGGACATTAGTTGTTCACATTTATTTCAACGTCGTCGCGAACCTTAATACCAGCGATAATAGCGGGAAATGTATTACGGAAAATGTGGTGATGTTTTGGAATAATAGATGGGTATTGGTAGTCGTGTAAAAAATCATGAATTCATTAAAATGATTATAAATTTATTTTATTAAAAAAAAAAAATATGTATATAAATGAGAATAGAAAATAAATAATAATAGTTCACTTCATTTTACATGATGATGGGGTTCGTATTTATTGTGCAGTGGGTTGAAAAATTTATAATGCTTAAGGCGCAAATAAAGTGAATAATTTTCTATGGATATAAATATGTTTATGTATGTATGTATACAGAGCTCGTATTTTATATGTATTTGTATGTACAACTGACAGACAATTTACTTCGCGCCAATTCACGTGATGCATTTTATGTAACGTCATTGAGATATACTGTAGCTAACCACGCACACACACATACACACGCGATATATTTATCTTCTTTTCTCTTATATTGTATTAAATACTTACACATTCGCGTCTCGCACTCTTTTAATTACACATTTGTTTCCTGCATCGTAGGATATCACAATGAAGGAGGACAGTGTATATAAATGTATAATATCCTCGTGAGTAGAGAGATAAATGTCGAGATGAATTTTACATCATAAACCAGCAATTTCAACCCTTCATTAGTGGTAGAAAAATAATAAAATATAATAAATAAATATTATTTATATTGAAATAATAATTTTTTAATGTTTTAGCCAATTTTAATCCTTCAACAGTAGTAGAAAAATAATAAAATATAATAAATAAATATTGTTAATATTGAAATAATAATTTTTTAATTTACTATTCAGACTTTATCAACTGAATTGATTTTAAAAATGTTATTAATAGAAATTTATTATAAAAAGTGGTGATTTAATGAATTTTAATAGACTATAGCCAATTTCAACCCTTCATCAATGATAGAAAAATAATAAAATATAATAAATAAATATCATTAATATTGAAATAATAATTTTTAATTTACTATTCAGACTTTATCAACTGAATTGATTTTAAAAATGTTATTAAAAGAAATTTATTTTAAAACGTAGCGTTTTAATGAATTTTACATCACAAACCAGCAATTTCAACCCTTAATCAGCAATAAAAAAATAATAAAATATAATAAATAAATATCATTAATATTAAAATAATAATTTTTAATTTACTATTCAGACTTTATCAACTGAATTGATTTTAAAAATTTTATTAATACAAATTTATTATAAAAGGTGGTGATTTAATGAATTTTAATAGACTATAGCCAATTTCAAGCCTTCATCAATGATAGAAAAATAATAAAATATAATAAATAAATATCATTAATATTGAAATAATAATTTTTTAATTTACTATTCAGACTTTGTCAACTGAATTGATTTTAAAAATGTCATTAAGAGAAATTTATTTTAAAAGGTGGCGTTTTAATGAATTTTAATGGACTATACCCAACTATAATATATAATGTGCATGACAACCCTTTGTTTATTCGGTGCCTTAGTCAAACGTTAAGGTTAAGCGACAGTATATGAAATTTGCTTTAAGTCTACACTGTATCTATGTACTCACGTACAGCAATCACAAGAGCAGCAAGTTCATAGGGTGCAATTTGCAGCTTGTAAAAGACTTATGAGACTACATATCTCACCCTCTCGTCCTTTCATCCACCCGTTCATACAATTATATATACATATCTTATATATACACACTGTACATGTATACATATAGGTTCATTACAGTCGAGGGCCAGGCACAATAATGTCATTCACGATCGCCCTTTCGTACATGCACAGTCGCCAGACCATTTACGAGGAGTTAGTTATGTGAGTAGCTTGCCAAAGAGCCAAATTTTATCTACTATATAATACACATACATATACTTTAATTCTAGCATAGATACGTCTTGGATACTTAATAATTTATGATCTCTTTAAATATAATTAATTAGGGATAGGAAAAAAAAAAATATTGCAGGACAATCAGTAGCTTAATTTTAGTTTCTACGAAGCAATTAATTTCTGAGGATTTTTTTTTTTTATTGTAGATACGTGTTTGAGTGTATTTATTATTTAATGTTTTTATTACCACACACGACGTTGGATCATGTAATTTTTTATTTGTTATTATTGTTATTTGTTTGTGTACATCCGAAAATCATTATCCCTACTTTATTTTCTTTGAGTGTCGTGCAAGGAAAATATTATTATATGAATTGTATGATAACGAAAAAACCTTTGTGTTATTTGATGTCTTGGAAATAGATACACGATTTATTGTTGAGTTGCAATGATTGGATATTTTTTGTTATTTGAATTGATTTGTTTTGTTGGGAGTTTTAATGGAGAAATTTTTGTGTCGGATAAAATTGATCTTGATTCAAATGAAAATTCTGAATTAATAAAGGGCAATGGTGATTCGGTTGCAGTTTTTAATAATCCATTGGTGAAGAATATTAAACAATTGTCTGATTATCAAAATGATGAATCGACATTTAGAGAACGAATGTTTGCAAAACCAAAAAGAAGTCAAGGCAATTTTGAATCAGTAAGTTTATTGATAATATTTTTATTCACATTTTATTTTCATTTCTTACGTGCTACATATGTGTTTTTCTTCGTTGGAAGCGCAAAGAAAGGGGGAAAAAATATATATCACATAAAGAATCTGGGCTGGATAGTCGTTAAATACAAACCGCGGTATGAATACTATATACACTAGCACACATAAATTTATTGCACTACCGCAATCGTTCAACGAAACGACCTGTCTCACGACGAGCGAATTCAAAATAGATTTTTAGGCAGGAACGCTCGTAAAACTGCTTCAAGTCGTTATGGATTTATAGGGTAGCGCTATGTGAAGCAAGCCATAAATACATTCGTAAAATCTTGTCGTGTGGCTTAAAGTAAAATTTAGAGTGCGCATCAATATAAAATACAACTTGTAAAATAGTTAATACAAATAAAACAATAAAAGTAAATTAAGAAAAAAAAATTATTTTCAGAGATACAATCCATCACCTTTGACGATTATTAATAACATTCGTATTTTTGTCAATGGCAATGAGTCGCTAATTACGTCGGATGATAATAATAGATGTGAGAATGGATTATGTGATGTGATTATTTCAACAATAAAAGATAAAAATAAAAATATAGTGACAACATTGCAATTAAGTATAATTACCAAAATTAATGATATTAAAATTGATGATATTCCTATTATCGATGGTGTTCGAGGTGTTTCGATATCCAATGATGAAATAAATCATGTTAATTATCCGAATATTATTCACAACAGTCCACCTCAGGTATTAATATTACAATAATGTTTTATTATAATTTATTTGATTAAAATTAAATTTGAATGTGAATTATTTTTTGTTTGTTTGTTTATTCGCAGATAAATAGATATGGCCCGAATTTTTTTCAGCCCTCGTTTGGAGTACCGAAAAATAATTTGTTTCGTCACGGTGATGAGTTTCGAGGACGAGAACAAAATCGTTGGTTGACTGGTAGCGATGCAGTGGATGATAAAATCGAAGCACCATTGAGTAGAACAACATCCGAATAATTATATTTATTTTTATTCCTATATTTTAAATAATAAATTGTTTATCAGTACGATCATGAATAAAAAAATGATATCCATGGAAATATATTATTTCATAATGATTATTTATTATATTTATTATTTCCTCAATGATAAACAAAGATTATTATTTGTAATATTTACATAAATTTACAGATAAACATTTGATGGAGGAAATGAAAAATAAATTCAGTGTGTTTATTTTTTTATTAATTTGATACTTTAAATGTTAATATTTATGTGTATCATACGGTGCATTTGATTATTATTTTCAGCTCATAATTAGCTGTTGAATATATTCATTTAAATCCGTAAACATTGTTTAATAAGACTAAAAAAAAAATGGAGAAAATTCTATGAACTTTTGTAAGTGTGTACGGAAGTTTTTCCATCCTTGGTGGTTCCAGTAGTGATCACTTCATGTGTCACAGGTTTGCCATCAGGTCCAATTTCAGTGACTATTTTGGAGCTGGAGAATGAACCGACGCTTCCACTACCGCCTGATGGAGATATATCAGGGAATCGTGATTGGAAATTAGGAAAACCCTAAAAAAATAATAAATATAAATATTACAAATTTTTTCTCACTGCTTAATTTTAATTAGTATTTTTGACATGGAGAATATTTACTTGTCCAAATGATCCTGGTTGACCACTGCTGGCGCTAGCAAATCCATAACTCTAAAATATTGGTAGAATTTTTATTACTTAATTTTTTTTCCACTGGATATTTTTATTGAATATTTTTTATATGGGATATTTTTTACCTGTCCAAATGCTCCGGGTTGACCTAGACCTTGAGATGGTCCATTGTAGCCACCAAATCCAGGGTTACCTCCAAGATTACCGAAAGCAGAACTTCATGAAAATAAGAATTAATTTTAATCAATAAAAATAATTTTTTTTTATCAAAAGTTTACGAATCAATTAAGCAAATAAGCACATGAATTTTTTATTTTTTTATTTTTTTTTGCAAACCATCACCTCTGAAATGGATCGTTACTGAATGATGGGAAACTTGGATATTGCTGTTGTGGCTGTTGAGGCTGTTGATATCCAAATAAATCACTGGGGAAGCCAAACTGTTGTGACTCTGCCTCACCGCCAAAGTATCCACGAGATGGGAATCCAAAACTTTTAAATTGTAATACAAAAACAAAAAAAAAAAAAAGCACAATAACGAATAGTACCAACACCAGAAATTACGTACATAATTGTAAAAAAACAAAGACTGCGACAACAAAATATTAAGTACAAAAAACAAAAGTGACAAAAAAAATATTTTCATCTTTCTGAATTGTTAACTTACGATTGTTGCAATTGTTTTTGTTGATCCTGGATCTGTTTTTGAATAGAATTGATTTGATCATTCACCCAGTTTGGATTTGAGTAAGAATTCGAACCAATTTGTGCTATTGATAAAAAAAGTAACATACAAAAAAATTAATTAAATTAATCTGATACTTTAAATTACATGCGATTGCCAGACATAAAAATAAATATATTTAACATTCAATTTCATTAGCCATTCAATTATATTTTATACACTCTCATGCACAATTTAAAAGCGGATGTAGATAGGAACCTGTTTTTCATCCATCAATTCATTACGGTATTTTCTCTCCGTTTCTCATTACCTTAGTCACAACCTGTTAACACTTTACATACTATTCATATTATAGCATGCAATTTAATCATAAATCGTTTAATTATCACAATATAATTCTAATTAGTTTCTTCATTTGTTGATGGATTAAAATTACATGCATCAAGACGATTAGCTATTCTAATTTTTATTTATACGTGCATATAAATCTTCTGTTATTTATTATTTCAAAACGCCTCCCCACATCCTCAATGTCCTTTCCTTTATTTCATCATCGTGAGTGAAGTTGCTTCAACTTTGTTCTCGAGCGTACCTTCGCTATTAGCCGGAAATCCGCCATTATTATTGTAATTTCTGGGATAAGGTTCACCATCGTACATGGATGAAGATAAACTGGATCCCATTCCTCCAGCTCCTGCACTTGAAAAGCTACTGGCGCTAGCAAATCCATCCGCTGTTGATGGATATCCATTGTATGAATTTGGATTATTCTGGTCTGGCATTTGGCCGGAGAAAGGATTGAAATTTGGATCACCCATAGGACCGTGGCTTGGTGCATTAAAGTTTATTTGTGAGTCATGATCATTTGGGGAATCAGAGCTGGGATCAGATGAAGGAAATGAAGAACGAGAAGATACTGAATGTTCATTAGGGTCAAATGATCCGGAGATACTGATAACTGGAGTATATCCTTTGGGTTCCAGTTGGGAGGAAGATGAAGAATGGAGATTATTCTTGATGGGTTGATTTTCCGTAGGGTCATTATTATTAGTTGATGAATCAGGTGTAGATGGTGAATTAGATCTTTGTTGATCATCGGGAGAATTAGGGATATTGATAAATGGATTATTGGAGAACATTGGTGGGCTGTTAAATCTGTTTGGGAAAAAGTTTGGCCAAGGACTCCAAGCAGGAACTCCTGTATTGGATGACGCACTTGCAGTGGCACTAGCACCACTGTTAGCAGTGCCTGTTGAGGCAAAACCGTTGATGAAACTACTGTCAAAGGGTGGAAATAAAAATGGATTGTTTCTATATGTGTCATCAGGTGGCGAAATTGATTTTGGATTTTGTGGACGTTTTGAAGAATCGGATGGAGTTTTTGGAGTATCTCCGGTATTTTCTGGTTGCTGTGTATCTGGATCGGTATCAGTGATCCTTGAAGTTAAATCGAAAGATTCGTCTGCATTAGGAGTTGTATTTGAATTTTCATTGTTATTTGTATAAGATGGAGAATTTTCGGGTTTGCTTGGACGTTTTATTGGTCGTTGTTTGGTAGGATTTCTTGGCCGTGTTTTCACTCCACTCTTTGGTCTTGCTGTGGTGGTGATAGGAATTTCTTCGGAATTATTGTTGGAATTGTCGTCGGGTGTTTTTTCAGTTTCAGAGCTGTTGTACGATTCAACATCGTCAGAATTATTTGAATCACTTTCAGGAAGAGATTCGTTACAATTTACTGGAGGTCGTTTAGTTGCTTTATTGTTTCTATTCGTTGTCTTGACAGGTGTAATATTACCTCGTGGTCTTCCAGAAGCTTTAGGAAGATTTTTCATTCCAGGTTTTCGTTTTGGCGCTCGAGTTGGTGGAGGAGTTGGATTTTCATCACTATTATCATCTTCATTGTCAGGTTTTTCATCATCAGAATCAGGATTTTCAGTTGTTGGTGGCTGTGGCGTCGTTGATTTTTTAAATGGGCGTATGTATGTTATTGGTGAATCTTTTTGGGATTTTTTCGATGTTGAAGTGGGTAGGTCTCCGGGGAAAGGTGGAGGAGGTTTTTTGGGACGTCTTGGTGTAGGGCGGGGAAGTTTAGGGAATGAGCTGGGTTTCCGTGGATTTTTGGACTCTGCTGGAAGCTTGGGGCGTCTTGGTATCTCGTCTTGGATATTTTTGTTCATTTCTACTGGTTTTTCCTCATCTTCCGTAGATTCTTCAGGTTTATTTTTGTTTTCAATATCTTCTTCTGGTTCTTTCTCATCTTCAGTATTTTCCTCCGGCTCTTTTTCATCTTCAGTATTTTCTTCTGGTTCCTCTTCATCTTCGGTATTTTCCTCCGGCTCTTCTTCATTTTCAATATCTTCTTCTGGTTCTTTCTCATCTTCAGCAATTTCTTCTGGTTCTTCCTCACCTTCAGTATTTTCCTCCGGCTCTTCTTCATTTTCAATATCTTCTTCTGGTTCTTTTTCATCTTCAGCAATTTCTTCTGGTTCCTCCTCATCTTCAGTATTTTCCTCAGGCTCTTTTTCATCATCTTCATTTTCTTCCGGCTCTTCTTCATCATCAACTTTTTTCTTGGGTTTATTCTTATTCTTTGAAGACTCTTCTGGTACTATTTCTTCTTTTCTTTCATCAAAATCCATTTCCACCGGTTTTTCTAACTTTTTTTTATTATCAGTTGGATCATTTTGGGATTTATCATCGTCAGGATTCTCAGGTGAATTAGGGCGATTGTTAGGTTTAGGATTTCGTGGTAATACTACATTTGGATAAGCTCTTTTTGTGTTAGGTGGTGCTTTAGTGCCAATGGAACCAGTTTTACGTGGTTTTTTATATACGGGTATGGGTGTGCCAATTTCATGTTCGAATAATTCCTCAGAATTCTTTGGGACATTAGGCTGTGTGTCATAAAGCGGTGCCGGATTAGTATTAATATCCGGAATTACTTCATTAGATTTTGTTGATTTTTTTATTTCCCGCGGTGCAGCGCGTTTCCATATCCTCGATTCAACATTGCCACCATGAATAATATCCAGCAAAGACATTTGCAGTTCACCTTTTTGACAAATGCAAGAATTCGACTTTTTTCTCTCCGTGAGTTTTATATTTTATGTGATTCATGCATTGTACGCGTGTGATGGTGGATTTTTTTAAATGTGCATGTATTATTTTATACATGATTATAATTATTAGTAATTTTTTTTCTGGCGATTGAAAATGATATAAATAAATCTGTAGCAAATGCAAAATTATGCGAATGTTTATATGCCCTTGTCGGACGAATTTGTGGAAACCACATGTTTAAAATTTATTCAGGCGGTATTGCGATATGCTAAGAAAATATAATAAACATGTTGTAGCTATAATAATGTATAAAAACCAGTTGAATTTTAAACTCCGATAATTTTTCAATATTATTAAATTTTCAATAATTCTAAATTATATTCATACAAAAATTAATTGTACGAATAATATAATCTCGAATTTTTCATAAATAAATTATTGGAGTTGTAAAATTCGATTAATTTTTTGAAAACTAAAGCTCATAAAATTGTAAAATTTCGAAAAAAATTTTTATTTATTATTAAAAAGCACTTAAAAAATAATTTTGATTCCAAATAATAAACAAAATTCAATGAATATTAATTTTTAATTATGATAATAATTAAATTTTCTACAATTCTAAATAATATTATTTTATTTATATAAAAAATTTGAAACTTACGTTCTGCCGATCGTACAGGTCTTGTACCGTGAACGTTTGTGAAACTCATGAGGACGAGAACTGCACTAAAAATGATAACTTTGCTACCCATATTGAATCGATAAAATCGATAATGCACAAATAATATGCGGAAAGATGTGCACAACTTGTGTATTCACAGTTAAGTAAAGTTGGTGTTGCAACGTCGCAGTTGAAAAAAGAAATAACTAAGTATCGTTGCGTACCGTTCATCTTATATAGCAATCAACGTCGTCATTTTATTCCCACCAAGTCTTACACTTTATGATCCTCGTGATGTTTCGATGATGTACCGCAGTTGACGTTGGAGAAAAATGATAGGGTATCATTCATGTCGAATAATATTTTATATTGACTTTGTCTTTCTCATCTGTTTTGGTTCTTTATTATTTTTATTAATAACTTGGGCCATAGATAATTGCTGGATGCTTAGAGCAAATCATTTTGGTTCAAGGTAATGACACATATGATAAGAACAAGGAAAATTATATTGAGTTCGCACTTACGGGTTATCGAAATAGGAAAATTATGTAATATAAATATTAATATTAATCATTAAGACATTGTGCAGTTATTAAAATTGATCGAAATGAATATAACAATATTTCATTAACGAGGTCACATTTAATAAACTATGAGTTTAAAATTTTTCCTCATAGACAATGACAATTTTATTGAATAAAATATGATAATTCAATGGAACATATTTAATTTGTTTATTTTCTAGTGGTTATTTCTCATAATTATTCACGGTAAATGATGGAGAAATAAATAATGCGATGCATTTACGACTGTGGATGTATCCTGGTTTGAACGAGATAATCGATAATGCTGTATCATATTTCCTTCTCGTATTATGTTTAAAATATATGTTGAAGACATTTAAATATGTCTTATTGTTACTTATATTTCTCAATCCGATCGCGATAATCAGTCTATCAGAACGTTGGATGATTCATTGTTTCAAGAAAAAAATGTTTGAATAAATGACAAATAATGTAATTATAATTTTCTCGTTGTTCATTTAATTATTACATAGTTAAGTTATAAGGAAAAAATATACAATTTTTAAATTTATTATATATTATACTTTGAATAAATAAATAAATAAATAAATAATATTCATTTATTTTTTAAAGTGCTACATAGTTTGCAAAAATTTATCCAAAAAAGAGAAACATAAATATATAAATAACAAATTTACATTGAATAATTTCTTAAAAATCGTGAGTTTAGTACAAGTTTTTATATCATTTAGCAATTGATTAAATTAATATAGACTCTTAAACAAAATAATGTTACGTGATTGATTTGTTGAAGACACAAAACAATTCATAAAGATAACTTAATAATATTGTATGAAAATTTTTTGAATGATTTTATTTTTTAGTTCACATTAAAAAAAATATACTGACAGGGTGCACATTATGAATAGTTTTGCATCTGTCTTTTACCTATATTCCATCATGACAATAGTGCTATTTTATTTTGATCGTGGTTTAACTGAAAAAAAAAAAAAAAATATTCCAAGAAAAATTTGAAAGCATGATACAAAATACAATGCAGCTGAGCATTAGAAGAGTGAGAGATTGCATAGATTGGATAGAGATAGATATCAGTTATAGAAACTCGTCAGTCTAATGGGTTTTTCCCTTTTTACCTGCAACATTTGGTATTTGGTACCTGAAAATAGGAAAACTTTTATATATACCAGTTCACGTGAACTTGGTCCTTCAGTGTCTCGAGAGAATAGTTCAGAGCTGGAAGTCATACGTGGAGGTTCAAGATTTTTCGAAGTGTAAATAAAAATAAAACGAAAAAAATGATGAAGGCAGTACTACTGTTAGGTATTGTCATTGTTTGTGTGCTTCCAACATTGTGTCGACCCACCGATTGCAATAAAGCAGTGCTGGATGTGATAACGCAAATACGATCACGATTGGATGAACTAGAAAGTGTTTACAGAGATGGATTGGATCCACATCGAAATAAATCACGACGTAACAGATTTTTTTTGTTTTTTTATTTACTAAAAAATTTCTCATCGTTGAATTTTTAATAATACATTGTTATTAATATATTTTTACGTAGATATTTCATCACTGTGCGTGTCTTCAAGACCTTACAGATCACGGAAACATAATAAACGTGGAAAAAAACATGGATCCCATTGTGGAAAAGTAAATCAAGAACATGAAGTGGAAGAAAAAGTTTTTGAAGCTGTTGAAATTACTTCAACTACAGAACCGACAACTATTGATTATACCACTGAGACAATGGAAATGATTGTTTCAACTGAGGCTGAAAATTTTTCAACATCAGTTGAGACGATCGAATTGTCTGGAGAATTCACGGATAATCCCACGACACTTTCAAACTAAAGATAGAAAAGTAATTCCATGTGCCAGAGCAAAGAAAATCCTTATAGTACACAGATTACATGAACAAATATAAAAGTAAAATAAATATATTTTATAATCGAATACGTGACTGAAATTTTAAAATTCAATTTATTGTTAATGCACTTTGATCGACAATTATTCATAATAATTTAATTTCCACTTTAGGAAACCTGTAAAAATTTAAATCAAATTTTATCAAATGGTTCTAAATAAAATACTTTTTAACATGCAATAAAACTGCACAGTAAAATAAATTTTATAACAAATAACTAATTATAAATCAATAACCTCTATAATTATTTTTAATAATATAATAAAATAAAAACTTGTATAAACTATTTCTATATTTATATTTTTTTTTTATTCACGTTGATTGATGTGTAATTTTTATATTACAATGCGCAATCGCAGATCAATGACGTGATTCTTGGTTTTCCCAAGGACCTCGAGGTTACAATCGTTGTGCGCAAATAATATGCCATGATGGACACTGACTCTTAATCAATTTATCGCAATTAAATTAATCAATGTACCGTGAACGAAACTTTGTTCTACAACAATCCTATAAATCCAATTAATTAATAAGTAATTGAATTCTAAAGTTATTATATTAAACACTCAAATTATAATTTTCATTTACCAGAAATACAAATATCAACAGTTAGTTGAGTGATTCAGGTCATAGGCTCTTGACGCAATAGTAAAATCAAAACAATGTGCACGACTGTTCACCTACGTCTTTTGCATATCAATAAGTTCTTTAAGGTCGAGTAAACTTGTTAAAAAAGGGCAGAGCTATGATACAACAAGTCAGAAGATAGTTAGTCATGGCGAGGTGTACAAGTGCTGTTGGATTTTTATTTTGTTTTATTATTGGATCCGGATATTCATTTAGTAAGTAATTAAAAATGCAAATAAAACAAATTGTACAATACATTAACAAGGATATATATATATTATTGTCTGAATAAAAATATTTTTTAGTTAATTCTTAAAGGCAATATCATTAATCTTCTGTGAATTATCCTAATTTCATATTCAAATTTTTTATTTCCTTACAATTATTACTAAAAATTCTATTATGATATGTAGCATTTTTAATTTGTAATGAGAAACAATATTATGTTGAGGAAATTTCGAGGTCAATATTGCTAGTAATAAATAAAGGTGATGACCGTGTATATGTCCAATGAGAGACACGAGGTCAATCGCGAAAGAATGATTCTATCTTGTTTGTCGTTTATTATTTATTTTTATTCATACATGTTTATTTATTTATTATTTATTTTTTTCGGGCTAGTCACAATGAATGTTGTATTGCTGTTTTATAGATGACGATCGAATATATTTCGATGAGGAAAATATGAGACGATGGAATACACCGCCAGAATTAATTGTGAATGGAGGTAAACATGAAACAAATTTAAATGATAATAATACACCTCAAGCAAGATTCATTCCATTTTCTGCAAGTTTTACATTAAATCCTGATGCTAATAATGCTCATTCATTGAGTGTTGGTGGGACTAGTGATGGAATCAGTCTATCACAAAGTCAAAGCAGCAGTTCAGGCCACTTTGGCAATGCCAAGTAAGTTTGATTGATGTTGAATATAACCAGACACGTCAATAATGTATTGTTGCCGATTTTTCATTTCATTACTGCAAAAGAGAAAATTTATTATTCATTATTATCATGAAAAATGCATTTTATTTCGTTTATTTTATCATTAATCTTCGAGTCATTAGAAATACAAGGTGAAATATATTATATTGTCAATATTTTGTATTTCAATACGAGTCATCGCGTGTGTCTTGATAAAAATAAAAAAATTTATTGGAGTTTTTTTCCATACACAAAAATAATTATTTTTTTTTTCTTTAATTTTTATGCGTCATACTATTTTATATATATTATATTCATACGTGTAAATCATACAACTGATGATTCAGATTAAAAAAAAAAGTGATTATTTATACAGGTGAATTGAAAAATAAAGTAATAATTCATAATATAAAGTCTACGTTATATTTATATTATTCATTCATTTTTTGTTTTATTAGGCCCGCAAGTTCCGTAAGTCAATCAAGTTCATTTTCAGCGGGTTTATCTGGGATTTCAGCATCCGATGCAAGTGCATTTAATTTAAATCATCCAATATTTGGCACCAAATCAAAAACAAACACAAATTCATTTGCACTTGGTCATGCAACATCGTCTGCTAATGGAAATATTATTAATAATCAAGCAATTACTGGTGCTCAATCAAGCGTTGGCTCTCAAGATCACCATTCATTGGTGTCATCTGGGGCATCTTCAACTGCTGGTAATCATCAAAGCGCGGCTAATGCCTCTGCTTCTGGCGGTCAAGGTCACGGCAATGGAAAACCTTCATGGACAAATATTCATCCCTATCACGGAATAGAAAGTAAGAATCTGACAAATAAAATAATTTATTCCCATTATTTACACTTCCGCATTATAATATAAATCAACAATAATAATTTATAATTATTTTTATCACTTAAATGGCTTATTAAAAAAATATTTAATCGACGAGAAAAAAAAATTTGTTGACGATAAAATTTCTCCGACTGAAATAATTATATTGATAATTTATAATTAAATAAAAATAAAGAATCAATTATTTTCTTGTAGATTCATACAATTCGGCACGGAGACCACATGTCAATCAAAAACCCCATCAGAATTGGTATCAAAATACACAAAATAAACCTTCTTATGGAGAATGGTCACAAAATAACAATGAAAATCCTTCTCTACAAATTTCTACCGCTTCAGCCACATCAGGATCGTCTTCAACATCGTCTAATGGCTTTGCTTTTGGCCAGTCAACATCGCAAAGTAATTGGGGACCGAATGGACCTACGTCATGGACAAATAATCAAGTGCAAACATCGGGAAATGCACAGAGTAGCGCACAAGGTGCTGCTGCAGCTGTTGGACAAAATGACAAAGGAAAAATCCAAGCGAGTTTTAGCTCGGGTGCAATATCTGGGAGTTCAATAGGCAACGGTTATTCGCAGGGTACATCCTTGTCGAATAATCGCGGTGAGAATTCTCGGGGGGATGTAACGAGCCAGTCTATTGGTATTTCAAATGTTCAAGGCTCAGCGAATGCAGGTTCTGTTTCACTTGTTACATTCCCTGATAATAGAAATGATCAAAATATTCCGCGAGAATTTATTAGGAATGGTGGTGAAAGAAATTCTTATCGAAGACGAAAACCCAAAATGAAATTACGAAATCCTATTGATGAATTTTTTACTGACATTACTGACACTGTCGTAGATTTATTTGACATTTAAATACAAATATTTATGAATTATTTTGTTTATGGTATTTTTAGTTTTAAATTTTTTTGGCTTTTATTTTATTGTACAACAGGTTTTATAATACAGAGCCATCTTGGTGAATCTTGGGAATTTAACTTATCATTGTGAGATATGATCAATATTATCAACAGTTGATTACTTGATGAAAAAAGATGTAATATTTATTGTGTTATTAAATAATTGATAGATGTCGTTGAAATATTATTTTAATGGATCAGTAATTTTTATGGGAACTTTAAAGTATGTAATATCATTGCCATTCTCAACGAGTTTCCAACGAACAATTAAATTCCACTGATGGATAAATTTACGATTAGACAATGAGACACAAAAAGAATGGGAAATAAAATTATGGAGTGATTTTATGAATCATGTATATATCCTTGGATAATTTCTCTTGTTTGGAGATTGCCTTTTGTGCAAATAATGTCTTATACTCCGCAATGTTACTATTTATGTCAGAAATATCGAAGAATGCATCCTCATCATCAACACCCCGAAATGATAGATTTATAAATCCCTTTTTGCTACAGCTAATATTGCTGAATATTCAAAGTTTTTTTTAAATAATAAGACAAATAGTAATTTTTATTTGTAATTTCAAGTATCAATCCAAAAATTCTATGACTATTAGAATTTTTCAATGTTAAATTGACTTTAATTATTGAATAATACTCAAAAATAATAATATAAATGAACATGTACAGTTTTTATAATAAGGGATATTTTTTTTTGTTGTATTTCCTGTATAATCGTCGGTGTTTAATGAAATAATCAGACAGAAAATAATTAAACAAATAGTAATATATAAATAAAGGTAATTGTAAAAAGGCTTCAATGTTTTTTTTGTCATTAACTCATTAATTTTCTCGTCAATGCCGTTCGATAAATATTGTATATATTTATGAAGATATATTATAGTTTATTTGGTTTTCTCATGAGGAAATAGGAGAAAGAAAATAACGACGAACTAATAGACAACAAAGTATGGAATAAATAAATGAGTTTATGTTGTATTACCCATGTTCGCGTTATGCAATTATTTGTGGGAGATTATGTTCAAGTTCATTAGTAGTACATGTGTTGGCTATATAAAAGAAGAAAGATTAAAGAATTTTCATGCAGTATAATCTGGCAACTCAATACCTACAAACTGTAAATTATTAACTAATAAAATAAATAATCATTCAATTTATATTTATAAAAATGTGGAAATTTATAACAGTTTTAGTTTTTTTATTTGTAACGGTTTCAAGTTTACCATTTGATTCTGACAAAGGTAAATTAATAGCTCTTTGAAAGAACCATAGAAACTTTTTTTGTTTTCATAAAAGTGTTGTTGAATAAGTATAAGATTGTGTTGATTTATTATTTTTTTTTTCCAAGAGAAAACATCGACAGAAAAAAATGGAGATATACCAACTTTAGCAACAGAATTATTGCCACCACGTGAAGATGACGAAATCGTAAAATTTGGTGATCTTATTGCGGAAAATTCGGCACCTTCAAAGGAATTATTACCACCATTTGAGGGTACAATTCACAAAGGCGTAGTGTACTTAGTCAATCTTTATGCTATTAATAATGAGACTGGCGAAGATGCAAATGAAATATTCACTGAGAATGCAATTAAAAATACACCAGCATTAGCAGGTCAGTATTTAATTTGATGAATCTTAAATCTTACATTAATTTATTTTAAATTTAATTCACAGAACCATTGGCAACTGTATTATTGCTAGTAGAGGAGGAAAACAAGGATAGACCTGTTAGTTTAGATGAAGTTGCTAAAGATCTCGAAGAAGGGGGACTCAAAGTTGAGAAAATTGTTGAAGATGGTGATACCAAAGCGATTAAAGTGATTTTTGATGGTGAAATAGAACAATCAGATGTTGAATTAATTGAAGATGGGAAATTATATGCACTCAGGACGAAACGTTCACCCCATAGTGAACCTGGAAAATCAAAAAGTAACCATAGTAGTGATGGTGGCTGTCAACAAGGATGTAGCGGAGTTTCTTATAGTACAAAAAATCATAAAATTATTGGAAAACATTAAAATTATTATGTGATTTAAATTAATTTATTATTATTTTTAATTTCCAGGTGTTGTTCCAGTTATTCCAGTCATTCCAGTTCATGCAGTGCCGGTCCAGACCGTTGCAAACAGCCATCGGGTAAGTGATTTTTTTATCAGAGCTGGATATAATATTTTCTGTTGGTAAAAAAAAAAATAATTAGTTTTTTTATCATTGAGAATTCGTAAAGAGCGACATCTGCAAAATAATATCAAGAATCATTTCGAAATAATTATTCATATTCACCCACTAGTATAATTCAAACAAATTAATTTTAATTATTTCATTGAGACTACGAGTGGATAATATTATTAATGCTATGTTATTCTGTACTCAGGAATCAGTGATCTTATGGTAAAACTTTGGCACAAGTGTCATCCAACAATTGATGAAAATATTTCGTCTCTACAATAATTCAATAATTTAAAGAAAAAAAAAATAAAAATGTGTTCTTATATTAATTTATAAAATTTATTCCAATATTTTATGTGAATAAAATATATTTCTTAAAAGAATAAAAAATAAAATCAAGTTGTGATTTCATGAATTATATATATATAAATCCTTGGATAATTTTTCTTGTCTGAAAATTGCCTTTTGTGTAAATATACGTATTGCAAGTGTCTAATGTCTACTCTGCAATACTACCATTTATGTCACAAATATATTAAAATGCATTTCAATCATCAACACCCCAAAATGAAGATTTATAAATTGCTTTTTGCTATACAACTAACATTGCTGAACATTTCAACATTTTTCTTAAATTAATAAAACAAGAAAATCTTCATTCGTAATTTCAAATTTCAATCAAAAAATTCCACGATCCATAGAATTTTACAATATCAAATTGACGCTAATTATTAAATAATAATAAAAAATAATTATATGAAAATGAAAAAAACATCTGCAGTCTTAATAATAGGGGGTATTCATTTGTTATACCTTCTATACATTCGTCAGTACTTAATGAAATAATATGAGATGAAAAATAATTAAAATTATATAAATTAATTTTTTCATCATCGTTATAAAAATTGTTATCGTTTTCGAACACGTGAAAAACGAGTGGATTTAATCTACGATTCATTCCAAGAATGAATATCACGCCAACATTTGTTTTTATAATCACATTTACATGTATATTTATTTTTATTAATTTATGATAATAATATTTGTAAACATTCAATCGAAGAAGCAGTTATATACTACACTGCATCTTCTCATAGAAAAAAAAAACATGTTTTGCTTTGTCCTGACTGTATTTACTGCATTTTAATTTATAAAAAAGATGATTAATCCGTTTTGATCACTACACTTGATTCTTATACAATGGTGAATTATTTATTCATAAATTACGTTGTATACGTACGCAAACAGCAATCATATACGTTGTACATGGGAATCCCGTACTTAATTCATTTTTAAATTAATTGATTCTGAGGAAGTGATAAAATTTTTATCATATTTTATTTTATGATAATGTGAAACTATCAAAATTTTTTATATTTATTTAATGCGTTTTTCATCCTTTTATTTTTGCTTGAATTTAATGTCGCGCCAATGACCTGTCTTTGGAATAATAATTATCTTTATATTCGATCAAAGATGATCACCAAGGTTGAACGACGGATTAACATTCTTCAATGGTATAAGAACATCAACAACCGAGAAGCAGATGATGAACATGTATAAAAAAAAAAAAGCACCATAATATAAAGACATTCACAATGAGGTAAAGCATTATTTAAAATTGTTTATCAACTTCCCAAGAAGTCATATGTCTGTATATCAGTGATAATTATTCTCAAGAACAATTACACATTTATGTAGAAATAAAAACATGTAAACATACACTTTCCAAATATGTAAAATAATTTTTTTTTTATATCTTTCAATGAAAGAATAGGAAAAAAAAAAAATTACCTCACGCACCTTGGAACGCCTATGAAAATTAAATATTATTCGTGCATCGTTATTAAAGAGCAATATATAAATATAAATATATGTATATGTATGTATAAATAAAAATAATTGTGAAAGGCTTCAATGTTTTTTTGTCATTAACTCATCAATTTTTCCGTCAATGCCGTTTGATAAATATTATAAATATATCTATATAGATAGTGGTTAATTATCATAATTTTTGCCCAGGGTCGGAATTTCCCATTGAAACAATCAGAAATAACGAATATACATGTATTAAAAATAATGAATTATTAGAGAATAATGAGATCAATTAACCGGAAGAATGAAGATATAATGTGGTTTATTTGGTTTTCCCACAGGGAAATAGAAGAAAAAAAAATAACGACAAATTAATAGACAATAAAGTGTGGAATAAATAAATGACTTCACGTTGTGTATTACTCATGTGCGCGTTATGCAATCATTTGTGCGGGATCACATTGGAGTTGTGTTAGTGGTATATGTGTTGACTATATAAAAGAAGAAAGATCAAAGAATTTTCATGCAGTATAATCTGGTAACTCGAAACCCGGAGGCTGTAAATAATTAACTGATAAAATAAATAATCATTCAATATATATTTATAAAAATGTGGAAATTTGTGACAGTTTTGGTATTTTTAATTGTAACAGTTTCAAGTTTGCCATTTGATTCTGATAAAGGTAAATTAATAGCTCTTTGAAAGTACCATAGAAATTTTTTTTTTTTCACAAAAGTGACGTTATATAAATATAAAATTGTGTTGATTTATTATTTTTTTTTCTTTTCTAAGAGAAAACATCGACAGAAAAAAATGGAGATGTACCAACTTTAGCAACAGAATTATTACCACCACGTGAAGATGCGGAAATCGGAAATTTTGGTGATCTTATTGCTGAAAATTCGGCACCGTCAAAGGAATTACTACCACCATCACCCGAGGGTACAATTCACAAAGGCGTAGTGTTCTTAATCAATCTTTATGCTATTAATAATGAGACTGGCGAAGATGCAAATGAAATATTCACTGAGAATGCAATTAAAAATACACCAGCATTAGCAGGTCAGTATTTAATTTGATGAATCTTAAATCTTACGTTAATTTATTTTAAATTTAATTCACAGAACCATTGGCAACTGTATTATTGCTAGTAGAGGAGGAAAACAAGGATAGACCTGTTAGTTTAGATGAAGTTGCTAAAGATCTTGAAGAGGAGGGATTTAAAGTTGAAAAAATTGTTGAAGATGGTGATACCAAAGTGATAAAAGTAGATTTTGATAGTGGAATAGAACATCCAGATGTTGAATCGATTGAAGATGAAAAATTACATGCGCTCAGGAAGAAACGTTCACCTCATGGTTTACTCTCAAAATTATTAAACAAACATATGGGAGGCGGTGGTGGTGGTGGTGGCTGTCAAAGTGGATGTGGAGGTGGCAATTATGGTGGATATCCAAATGGAAGTATGAAAAATCATAGATCTCCTGGAAAAAATTAAAATTTTTATAACATTCAAATTTATTTATTTTCTTTTTTAATTTCTAGGTACTGTTGGAGTTATTCCAATTGTTGTGGTGCCGGTCCAAGGAGGTAGAAATACCGGTGGATATGGACATCCACAAGAGTACCAACATCCTCCACCTCAGTATCAACCTCAACCACAATATCAACCTCAACCACATTATATTGAGCGTCCGCAACATCCTCAGCCTCAACATTACCCATCGGGTGGACAGTGCAATACTTGCGGCGGGTAAGTAATTTTTTATCGTAGCTAGATATAATGTTTTTCTGTTGGTAAAAAAATAAATAAATCGTCTTTTATCATTGAGAATTCATAAAGAGTGACATCTGCAAAATATTATGAGAAATTGTTTCAATATAATTATTTATATTGACTCACGAGTATAATTCAAACAAATTAGTTTTAATTATTTTACTGACACTCTGACTGAATAATATTATTCTTATAATGTTATTTTTTACTTAGGAATCATGGATCTTACAGTCAAGCATCGGCACAAGCGTCATCCAACAGTTGGTGAAAATATTTCGTGATTATAATTCAATAATTGAAAAAAAAAAAAACAAGAATTGTTTTTTTATATCAATTTAAAAAATTTATTCTAATACTTCATGTAAATAAAATATATCCCTCTGATTTGTATGGCATTTAATAAAAAAATTTATGACCACTCAAATAATTTTTATCTGATAATTTCTTCCTGCAAAAAGAAAAATCAACGTTTTAAAGAAGATATTAAATTATTTACCAAGTAGAAACTGTCTAGAATTGCGTAAACTTGTCAAGTAATCGTTGTACATATAATTATTTCAATATTTTGTCGTGTAAAATGGTTGTACCAGTGGCAAGGGAAAATATCAATTATATGTTGATGTGACACACAGTAATCTTAGCATATATACATACATTTCCGGCATTTAACTTTAATCATACTGGAGCAATAATGTGCTAAATTCAGTGGGCAGTACGATACTAATTCAAGATCACGAATTTTATTACTGGGCAAACCAAAAAATGTAGACATAAGACTTGTGACGTGAGTACGCTTGCTCGCCCGCGTAAACAATGGCGCAGTTGGCGGATGTTATGCAATATTTCATTGCAGGATCATACATTGGATATAGGACTAGATGATTTGTACTCACAGACATATCTGATGAGGTATAAATGTAAGGCAGAATTGTTCACGACGCAGTACATATTCGATAGTTGTTACGAGTGATTTTTTTATATTTTTGCTATTCGTTTTGATTTTTTTTTTTTTAAAAAAATCACTTTTACTATTTTTTCAAATGGATATGTGGCTCAGTGCTTTAGCAGGGCTTCTGTATTTGCTCACGACTATTCATGGATTACCATTGAATTCTAATTCAGACGTAATTGAAACCGACGAAAATGGAATTGTTTATGTATTTAATATGTATGCAGTGAAAAATATTAAGAGTGAGACTGTTGGAAAAATGCTGAGTCAACAAAAGTTGGAAAAAATGCCAGCAATGTTTGGTATATGAAAATTAAATTTTATTATATCAGAATTGAAAAATTAATTTTTGTTTTGTATATAAAATTAATATTGTGTTTTTTTATTGATGATTTTAGAATCAATTGGGAGCATTGTAATGGCTGACGATGATGTAGAACCTATAACTCTAAGTGAATTAGCAGAACTTATTGAAGATTTTGGAATAACAGTTGATAAAATTGATGATGAAAAAGATCCAAAAGTGATTGAGGTAAAATTTGATTATGATTTCGGCGAAGCTGATTATATTTTAACAGCGGAGGAAATTGTAAGATATCTACAGGCTGAGGGAATAATAATAAATATAAATCAAGAAGATGACGTGAGAATATTTCAAGTTGAATTTGATGAATCAATTAAAGATCCGGCCGATCAACCATTTACACTCGAAGAATTGGCGGATTATTTCATGGATCAGGGACTCGAAATCGAACTTATTACATCTAATGATAAGAAAGTGAAGGGAATAAAAATTAAAATGGAATTGTCAGCAGAAGATGAAGATACTGAACCGTCGCAGAGTCCCCCCAAGCAGAATGATGAAAAAGTTATTGAGAATAATAATGAAGAGCGACAAAATGAATTGAGTATTCCTAATGCGAATGACAGAAATAATGACGATAAAATTGAACATAAAATTAAACATGATGATGAGAATATTATTCCATTAGATTTTGTCACAAGATCAGATTCATTCAATAGAATTAGAAGGCGACGATCAGCCTGTTCCGAATGCAAAACCGGAAATTTGATTAAGCAATTTATTAATAATTATTCCGAAGTGCATTAAATTAAACTTAATTATTTCCCTCATATATATATTCGAATATCTGAAGTGCAAATGCTTTTCTTATCAGTTGGTATATAATAAAGGACATGTAATTAAATAGAAGTAAATATAGACCCTGGAATATTAAAATTTGTTACTGATGAAAATAATTTATTTTTTTATTATTCAAAAATTAAATTAATATTTTATTCAATATTTTTTTTTTCTTAATTTCCAGGCGGAAATATTGACGAAAAAGAATTTTTTTACGTTATTTTTATATAGGTGTCGGTAAAATAGGTAGTTATCAGCAGGCTTTGAAAATACACATGTGGTAAGTAGTAAACGTATGACTTTACCCAGACATGATTAATAATTTATACTGACGATGAATTGATAGGGAAATTATATTTTTTATCATTGGTAAAAACAATTTATGCCAGATATAAAATGATAAAAATAGGCGAATATTTTTGCGGGGGAAAATAGAATAGTAGAAAAAAAAAACAAATTATTTATATTTACGCTACTCAATCTTCATCATCGCTGACAACTGTTCGTGCTTGTTTTGATTCGACGACTCTTGACACACTGTCATTATCATTTTCCTCATCGCTGTCAATAACACGTCGTTTTTTTATTGTCGGTGTTTCTGCGTCCGAATCGTCTGATCGATTTCGCTTCGACTCAGCTAGAAAAAAACAATAAAAAAAAAAAAAAAAGAATATCATGAAATTAATTTTAATCATTTTCATAGTTGAAACGAAAATAAATATGCGAAAGAGATGAATGAATAAATACCATTATCATAATTAATCTCAGCGTCCATATCTGAATCCGAAGAATCATGATTTATTTTTATTCGACTTGAATTTAATTTTAATCCATCACTAATTTTCGTTTCCGTTGCAGTAATTTTTTTTTTACGTGATATTAATTGTTTTTTATCTATTTTTACTTCCACAACTTCATTCACATCATTATCGCTGCTTGAGTCTAAAATCTCTGTTAACGATTGCCGGGCTCGCGATTTTATTTCTTCTTCACTAAACATTTTTTTTATTTTCTCCAAGTCCGGTTGAGTACCTTCATTGTCACTTTGTTGATTAATATCATCCACATCACTGTCGAGATTGCGTTTCTCAACAATAATTGGTTCTAAAATTGATTAGAAAAACAAAAAGAAAAATAAATAAAAATAATTCTAGATATTTATTTATTTTTTATACAACATTTTTATTCTTTCATCGTGTATGTACATACCTTCATCAATGTAATTTCCATCGAGTATACTCGTGATTAAATTACATCGCTTTCGTATGGTAGCTGAAAGCATTATAGACGGTATACGCCAATAGGCTTCTTGTTCATTCGCTGGTGGCTCAATTCCAATAGCACGTAGCAACCTCTGAAAACTTGGTGAATCCATTGCGGCTGATGAATAATCCGTTATCGGCACCAAGGGTATTCCCTCAATGCTTTCCTCATCTCGATCCTCTAAAGCTTCTTCCAACGATTCCCTAATCCACTCCAATGATTCCTTCATGTCTAATTTAAAAACATTACGGCATCAGAGAGCGTGAATTTGAATGTGTTTATTTGAAAATGTTTCAAAACAAATTGAAACTATTTTTCTTTTTCTCATTTTTATTTATTTATTTTTTTTTCTTTTTATTACTTACTATTATTAAGAACATCTTTAAGTAAACCTGCCAACTGTGCATCCGTATAAACAATAACTGGTTGTTTTTTAGGCCGTTTATTGTTTGGTTTTTGTGAGAGTTTCTTTTTTGCAATGGGAAGTTGACTATTATTTTCCATAATTTCTGAATCATCATCAGATGAAGAATTTTCATCAGATGATTCGTCACTGATTGACCTCGTTCCATGTGATGCCCTTTGCGCTATTCATAAATAAATAAACAAAATAATAATCGATTAAATATTACATTATACATAAATATTTCCATTCTAGTTTTTCCTCCCTTTGTAATTTTTTTTTTTTTCTTTCAAGATTTCTATTATATCGATATGTTACTCGATCCATTGAAATGCATAGAATACAAATATGGTTTTCACAAGAAATACAATATCTCTTCATGAATATGAAATATCTTTCATTGAAGATTGATATAAATTCAAAAAGAAACAAATAGAACGAAGATGCAAAATAATAGTGAATAATACAGAACAAAAACAAAATTACATACAAATGAGAAAATTAATTTTAATGCAAATTTAATTGGATATTGAGCTCGACAAAGCTCCGTCTAATGAGATATAATTCTATTATTGTCGGGATATATATCTATATGTGACATACAAATATAATCAATATAATTCGATTGGCTGCATTTCAAAAGGCATTTAAGCTCTAGGAGAGTTTCTATTGAAAATGGCTTGGGCTATTTCGATGCATCGAGCCGAGAAATAAGCTGAGAGCTTTCTCTTCTCTTCAAAAGCTCCGATCCATTGAGATCCATGGTAAATTGCAAATGATTGTTTTCGTAGAAACATAAACGTTTTTGGGACACTGTCATGATGTTGTTAAATATATGACGGGTAATATATTGCGTCATGCCGCATGACATGAAATTTGACGTGTATAGCGACTGCAATAGTGTCAGCTGTTGTTGCGTGTGGCGTCAGCAATGATGACAAAATCCCGAGAGCATGACACACTGAGCAAGTAGAGATTTTATCCGCACTACTCTATACATTTATATAATGTATACAATGTCAAAAATTATTATATAATACAATTATATCTCATTAATTCGCTGGACATGAACAGACAAATGAATTATTAATTTGAAGATAAATTATCTGTGTTTATGCACGATAATTATTTATATACAAGATGATAAATATTGAATTTGTTCGTGTGAAATTAAATAAAATGAATTAATATAAAAAAAAAAAAAATTGAACAACTAAATAAATAAAGTTTTTAGGTACTGACTAATTGAAAAAAGTTAGTGATGATAAGTAGAAAAGTGGTGGGAGATTGGTTCTATTGGAATGGAAGATTGGGTTTGAGTAAGTGAGGATTGGATGAAAAAAAAAAAGTACGAAAAGAGAAGAGAAGGTAGAAAAAAAAAATTGAAGCAGGATAAAGACTTACAGTCGTCGTTTTTTTTCTTGCGTTTTTTGCGCAGCTCTTTTTTATCCTTAGCAAGTCCCAACTCCAAAAGCTTTTCCTTTATTTTCGGTATTGGTCTTTTTATCCTCAATCCACCGTAAATGAAATCAATTGGATCTGTTTAATTAGATATTGCTGTAAATTTCTTATTTTTGTTTTATTATTAAACTATTGTTAATTAAATCACTATGATTTTTATTTTTTTTTTAGTATTAATAATAATATGAGGGAATAATATTTAAAATTACAATCATCGTCTTTGACTCGTTCCCATAACTCTGTTAATTGAGCGATTTCATCCTCTCCCCATTCTTTTGGTAGCCGTTTTTGGATTTCATTTTTGACTTGCTGAAATATACAAAAAAAAAAATAAATGAAAAAAATATATACATATATTATTATTAAATCTTTGAAAAAAATAATGGTAAAAAGTTAAATTTAAATTCACCCACGCTCACAGTTTGTGACTCATAATTTAACTTTTATATTCTGCATTTTATTTCTTTTTTTTTTTCAATTTCTAATTTCATTTCTACGTGCTATTATTTTAACTGTTGAGAATTTTAAAGTAGAACAAAAGTTCGAAGACGAGTGCAAGTAGGTGAATGTTGGTATATATATCTCTTTCTCGGTGTTTCACATTGTACACAATGTATGTAATAGATGAGTGTAGAAATGTAGCGAAGAAAAAAAAAAGGCGAATGTAAGACGCTCGAGACTCTATAGGAAAATAAAAAGTAATTTAGTAAAGAAGAAGTAAAATTCCACTGCGTTGAAATCGTCTCTGTGGAATTTTCAATTTCTCTGAGTTCGCCTCAATTTTTTTTTTTTAACACAAAATATGTTTCTCGTTATGACATTGTGAAAGTTGTCTTAGGGTTAGTTGAACTTTAAACTCATCAAACCAACCCACTACTTACCACCCTTCTTATTCACCTCGTCGAAAACTTTCATCTCTTCCATAGTCATAAATCATTGATCTTGTTTCTCGGCGTACCACGGACAAGAGCAAGTTAACAAAAAAAAAAAAAAAAAAAAAAAATAGATGAAGCACGGTTACACAGTACCAACTATTTTAACCGCGAAATATATTCAAAGGTTATAAAAATTTCATCGTAAAATTTCGCAAATGTGGTTTGAAAAAACAAAAAAAAAAATTCCATGTCAAATAAATATGAATTTAAAAAATAATATTTGTATGCTCAAAAAAGTATTGCAATGGAAAACAATTTTTGAATACTCAATGCAGTTATGTGCTTTGTTTTTTCACTCTTATGACAAAATGCCAGAGATATTTTTGTGCACTTTGTGTTTACATAAAGTCATATTATACATAGAAAATACGATATTCACAAGAGAATGATAATTCATGCTTTGTTTAACTGAAGATTAAAACGCAGCGACCTTTTAAAATATCAAACCAAAAGAAAAAGTTGCAATTGCTTCCCGAGGGCCACCAGGAGTTACTCTTACTTTATTTTCTTTCAATTTTTTACCTCGATTCATTTTTTCTTCTTCCTCTTTTCATTACAAACTAAAACTTTTATAATTACTTCAAACAACTGTATGAACTAATTGGTCTTAGCTTTACCCAATCGACAGTCAGATAATTACCTTAGAGTTTACGATCAGATGCATCTCCTTAAGTTTTTTAATGATACCACGTCGAGTGCGATTGTCACTAATAATATTTTCCAATAACCAATCAATTAAATCTACAAAAAAAAAAAAACGAAAAATATATTAAAAATCTTTTTCTTTTCCTTGTTATAAAATTGTGAGTGATGAAAATATGATTGAATTAATTTACAGGTATTTTGTTGTCTGCTGGTAATATGATTTTACCTTGAGTATACTTGTTGGTTTGATGTTCCATGAACAGTGTACGCAGCTCATCCTCTTCAGCTTCGCTCCAGACGGCGCGCGAAACTTTTTTGTTCTCAACTTGAACGTCATAACCGTCGACCATTTCGTTCGCTTCGCGAGTATTCTTCCAGAAGAGCAGCTCCATGTACGCCTTCCGGTTTTTTTCAGCCACTTCCTCGAACCGACGAATTATGAAGACGGCAAACTTTCGTAGCTCCTGCAACATTTCATTCAAGAATACATATACATGTCCATGACACATAATTTTATATACATGTATACATAACTCTGTATGAACATAAAATAGAATAGATGTCAATTTTTTTTTTTTCATTTTTTACCTTGTGCTCCGGATGTTTGGATTCAAGAATTCGTTGGAAAATTCGAAATATCGACGCTTGAAATAGCATCCCAGACATCTTACAATCCCAAGCAATTCGATGTAATAATTTTAAAATACATCTATTTAATTCTACAGAATTTTCATCGAAATTCCGTAATAAAATTGTCGTTGCTTTCACAACTTTAACATTGGCAAATCTATATCAATATTATAACAAAAACAAAAAAATCATCCAATAATTAATCATGATAATAAATTTATTAATTTACTAGTCATTTATAAATCAAAAAATAAAAACTAATTTAAAATTCAATTTACCGTCGTACAAAATCATCAAAGACAAAATTAGTTTCCTCATACTGCAATTCTCTTTCGGCCTCCTCCTCTTCATTATCCTCATCGTCATCGAGCTCACCAACTAAAATATCAACCAGTCGACATATATTAAACACACATGTACACATACATACACACAGTTTGTTATATAATGCAATAAGCTAAACTAACCGCCCTCATTGTTCAGAAAGTTCTCAACGTCCTCTTCATTCTGCTTCTCTACCTCATCCTCAACTTCTGAAACAATAATGAAATCAAATTAAATCAGAATATGCATCTTCCAGTCCGTATCCCCATCATTGTACTAAATACCTATCTGAATGACTCAATAGTTCGCTATAAATCACTCCATCACACACAAACCATTAAATAAAAAATTATAAAAAAAAAAAAAAAAAATAAATAAAAAAATTAATCAACCATTTTGTAAATATAGTTGAGTAAATCAACACAAAGAAGCCCGCTTGTAATATTGTCGATGGAGAAGTTTACGAAATTACGATGGAAATTTGCTTCATGAAACTCTCTTGATGGCGGTTGATGAAAAGTTATTATAAACTGGCCTATAACTAATGTATACATAAATCTATACATATATACATACACATACCAACATGTATTGAGGGCGATAGTAGTAACTGAACAAAACCCTCACTGTTGTGGCAACTTCACTATGCGATCAAAATGAATACATTGAAAATTCTAAACGTGAATGAAGAGAGAAAATTTACAAAAGTATGTCTGCACATGTTTCCCTGTGCATGTGTTAACTGGTACGTTAAATGGAAAATAGAAGAGAAATGGGCATGCAGACATGTTGTCTATTGCCACAGCAATAATGAAAAGCCTTGTCTCTGCATGTAAAAGCATTGCGTGTCGCAATCCACTGTGTTTGAAACTCAAAATGAAACAAACAAGAAAGGGAAAATAAAAAAAATAAATAAATAAAATCGACATGGATTTATTCGAAAGCACTGCAGAACTGACACCTATACAGTAAAACGCGTTCGCCACATGCTGAAACGTGTTGGAAGAATAGAAAGCGAAGAACCATTGGGACTATGTTAGCTAGCTATATCTCGTGAAAGGTAATGGATTGATCTGGAGTCGAGAGGGCGGAAACCGATCGACGATGACACGATTACATTCCCGTTGGGGATTTTCGGGATCAAATGAATCACTTTCAATTACGCAAAACTTTTTACCAAACGAGAGTATATACATAATAATATCCATTATATAATTCATAAATAAAATGAAAAAAATAAATAAATAAAACAAAAATGAATAAAATGAAAATTCGACAGTTACATATAAATATTGTCAATGACAATTGAAATTATAAATTAAATATTTAACGTCCGGGATAATAAAGCTGATTGAAGTACAATGTAAAACACACATGCTATAAAATACATATAAATATTAATAAATTAATTTAATGGTAAAAAGCACATGAGAACCTCTCACGTAAATGAATATTTTATATCCTCAAACAGTATAAAGTTTCAAGTAATATAAATTCAGTAGATTTAATCGTGATAATGTGACTTAATATTTCTTCTAATAATGAAGTAGAATTAGTTTACGATAATAATTATCTGAAGAATTATCCATATATATTTAAAGAGAAATTAAAATTTGATAAGAGAACCTTTTCTCCCTCGCTCGCCAGTTATTATTATCTTGACATAAATATTAGTCCTATTGAAGAAAGTTGAGGATATATATTAAGGAATTCTCTTATTATACGTCCTTATGCTCGAATATAACATTTTATATAATTATAATTTTACCATCTCAGTGCCACATGATGGGAGCTATATCGTTGCGCTTGATTTAATTAAAGCCAAGTGTACGGAAGAGGTATCGAGAGCCCCATGAAAATTGGCAGCGTCTTGCACAAGTTGACGTTATATTACTGTTGTAATGAGCATACATACTAAGATAGTATAGCATTAGAATTTTGCTGATGGTGTAAAGCTACTGCTGTGCTGAGCTCCTTATGTATGAATGTGTGTATTTATATATGTGGAGGCATATGAAGGGGGAAAATAGAGGCAAGGAATTAATGTTGGTATGGGGTGAAGGAGTTTCTGAGATACACGTTCTCAGCTTATTCAAAGGTATATCAACTAATATTACTTAGGGAGAAGCGATGAGAGAGAAATTCTATATATATTTCTAGATCATATTATATATATATATATCTAATTTAACCAAGAGCTAATTATCCTCATCGAGTCATTAAATATTATTCCTTTAATTTACATTATCTTTAAGTACACAAAATTTTGTTTGATGAAAAAATATAAACTTTTTTTTTTATACAGACTGCATTTAATTAATTGTAAACATCTCGTTCATGTCATACATTTGCAAGATTCGTCATGTGAAATTATAACTGTAGGTAAATAGATACTGAGTAAATATAATTAATAAATAAAAAGTTGAATGATAAAAATAAAATAAAGAAAAGTTTGGAATTGGAAATGTACAGTTGGACAGTTGTGCTATGCAAATGAAATATAATGTCTCCCAAGAATGGAGGAGTGTTGTGCTGTTTTTTTTTAGTCTTCTTTCTCCATGGCACGGGCAAAATTAACATGGCGAGTGTTTTAATCGTAATGAAGAAAAAAGAACGGCGGAGAGAACAAGAGAAAAAAAAAACACGATGTGAAATAAAAATAAAAATAATTATAAACAGTTACGGTGGAGATTAAAACAGTAAAGCGACGTGATTCCTTTGAGCGGAAGTTTGACATGAAGAGGGCGGGATGTTGATGAGAAAGAGAGAATTGCACATGAAACCACTTTAGTATATTCCTCCTGTGATTATTACCAGGTTGCTTGTTGCCAGGGGTTGTAGTTAAGGCTTTGCACCTCGACAGTGGTATTATCGTTGTAATAAGGGTTATGCGTACAAGTAAATTGAGAATATATGTATGTATATACATGTTTAGATGTGCACAATGTTATATTATATAGATGTAGAGAAGTTGGGTAAAGTGAAGACTGAGTATATATTATGAAAGTGTTCGAGGAGCTTATGGTAGTGTTGAGGTTAGTTGTCGACCACTGAAAGTCAAACGAGACCTCAAAATCTCGAGTCTAATTTAGAAAGATATGTATTCACAATTATAAATTGTTGGATTTTAGATGACGAATTGTTCTGTATGAAGATGAATAGAGATATTTTTAGCAATGATATTATTTAACGTTTAAAATATTTAATGAATTAAAAATATAATAAGGCAAAGATGGAAGAATACAGTGAGATTTTATTTTTCATTACCCTTTTATTTTTTATTTCATTCACTCTCACAGTTAATACGAATATAAAATATATATATACATACTTGGAAATTTTTTTTTCCAGAGAGATAAGTTATATGACCCTTTTCTGTACTCCAGGGAAAATTTCATTTTGAGAATATTTTTTTTTTTTTGTCTTTGCTGATGGGATTGTGGACCTCATTCAATTCAGCTGCTCATCAGTGTAATTAAGAATTCATCAAGCTGGGCGAACATTACTGGAGTAATATTAATGAAGCGTTAGATAAAAAAATGTTTGAATGAAAAAAAAAAGAAAAATAAATATAAAATAAATAAGTCAATAATTATACGAGAACAAAAGCGAATGATAATACGAAAAAATTATTAGTTTCACATAACAATGTTACGTGAGACGAACTCATTATCAAAAAAATAATTGACATAGTACACGCGACATCAAGCTCCTCAAATTCATCGACCCTTAACCTTGCAGAACCAATTGAGGGGTTGATCCTATGTACAATCTTTCTACGGATAAAAATTAGTCGAATTTGTTCCCTCTCATAAACTCCCGTCTTATACGCCTCAACGCAACACTGAACAAAACTTCCCGCTGTGTATATTACTAGATATATATATAGAAACAAAAATAGTATACATATATAAATGTAGAATAAAGCAGAGAGAATAATGAATAAAACTTTTGTTACTGATATGAAAACACTTGGGGGATATTGTCGTTGACAAATTGACTATTCGAATCATGTGCAATTAATGTTAATAAATAATATTCGAAATTGTGAAATAAATAAACGAACGTGAAACGATGGAACTTATTATTACCAATTTATTTTTTACCAGCGGTACACAATTATTATTTTATTTTTTATTTTTAATAATATATGTATCGTACGTAATTTATATGCAATCAAACGCTTCCAATTGACGGCTCATGCGTATGGATATTTATACATGTACATATTAAAATGGATTAAAGCCAATTTACATTTTATAAAAAGGGCTTTTTTGGGATATGTATCTTCATTGTATATCTATTATTTTATATACCACGAGTAGGCAAACATCCATAGGCAATCAGTGAGTGGTGGAAAAATATTTTTAAATTCAACATTCACGCCCCGCTCAAATGTTTTATTAGTTGAATAAATGTTTCATATACAATATACATGTCATAAAAATAAAAAAAAAGAGTTTGTTTATCGGACAGTGATAAATTGTTTGGTGTTGGAGAGGTTGTGGTGTTGGGAATGGCGGAACAATTTACAAAAAAATAAAAAATAAAAAGGGAAGCTAGTGGACCTTTTATCTTTTGGTTTGTTTTACACCGAAATCTGCTTTGCGTTTGTAGCGCGGTTAGATCGGTAGGACAAAGCCGACCTTTATATATACATGTACAATACAATAGAATGGCGGAAATGTTGGGGGAGAAAAGGTGTTTATAGTTTATAGTATGATAAAGGGCCTTAAATTTTATGAGGTTGAACAATTTTCACGATTTCACGTAAACTAATTTTGTATTCAACTGTCGTCGCAGTCCGGCAGTGCTATTAGGGCAGTAACTATACTTATTCAAACCGGATCGTTTGAGTCTGCTTCTTCGTCTTCGTTTCTGCGCGCGCGCGTTTCGTTTTCAGTGGAAGATTGTTGACAGGACGATCACGTCTAGAGCAGATCCTAAGACCCAACCTTTTTCTTTTATTTTTCTTTATATTTTTATTTTTTTTTACATCTTTCCATTCACCGCACCAACCTCCTTTTGGAGCTTCATTTTTTCTCATCTGCCACAACACCACAACGTCCGAGGCGCCGTGTGTTGTTTAAGAATTTTCTTTCGTTATTTTTATTTTTTTTTTTCATTTTTTTACTTTGCTCTGATTATTTTTATTTAATTCATTATGTCGTTCTTTATGTTATTCTCAGGATTCGAAGATAATTTATCCAAATTTAGTCTGGACGTTTTCAAATAATAAATGCAAAAATGATAAAGTATTTAAGTAAATAAATGAAAAAAAAAAATACAAATAAAGAAAAAATATTTGAATAGGATGAAATAAAATGAATGATGATGAATAAAAATAAAAAACAGATGAAACTTATACTGCTTCACGTTAGGCAAAGGTTTCAGAATGTAAAACACCATTATCCAAACGAGGATTAAAAGGATTGAACAGACGAAAGGTAGAATAAAGAGAAAATGAAACTGAATGAGAAAATGTAGATATTTATTATTATTTCTTTTTTTCTTCCATAGACATTTCGGCATGGATCGAATTAAAATAAAAGAATTGAAGGTTAAAATTTAAGCCCAGGGTGAATTTGAAAGAACGTTAGTGTATGTCCCTCTCAGATATATACAATATATAATATCTTTCCGATTTAACGAGAAACACGATACGCTAAGAGGATTTAATAAATATCTTCAGCAACCCTGAAAGTGCAATTTTTAACATAAAAATTTTCCTCTCTTCACTCGAGCCCAGGTGAACATTGCATTTAAAATTTTTTTTATGCATATATTATACCCCACATGCCTTATACATTTTATTTTAAAACTATTTGCAGTAATATAATTCGCCTCTCGCATAAATAAAATTCATCATTATCATGTATTCCGGAAAATTCTCATCGCAATTTATAATCCAGCTCGAGAAAAATGGGTTTCTTCCGAGTATCGTAAATGAAGTCGGGCGACGTAATTGGTATGCATTCAAAGTTGTTGAGGGACAATGAGATACAAAAAAAAAAAAAAAAAAAAAAAAAAAAAAAAAAAAAAAAGGAGAGAAAATACAGAAGAGAAAGGTAAAGAAGAAAACAGTAGAAGTGGATTAAATGTGTGAAGAAGTTTGTGTTTCATACGCGTTGGGAAACCTTTCTAACTAAAGGCATCATCAATATAGGTACAGGGTTCTTAATACCACATAGCCCACCACCCTTTTTCGAACATACATGCATTGTCGACGTCTAATTATCCATAAAATAAGCCAGTCGCTTTGGAAGCTTTCGTGACTTTGACTTCTGGCGCCAATATTGTGCGTGCGTCTGTGATAACCGCCCACTCTCTTTCTCTCTTTCTCTTCTCATATAAATACATATACAACCAACTATACAACACACACATACAACGATTGAGCTGAAGTAATATTTGCACTGGCGCTTTAATCTCCCCCGTGCGGCTTTTTGTCGTGAAAACTCTAATAAAACATTCTCTTTTTTTATTTATTTATTCAATTTTTTTTTCTTTGTTTTCATTCAGCATCAGTACTTTTTTTTTTTTTATGTCAAATGGAAAAATATTGAAATGAAAATAAAATATAAAGGCTTTTAAGAAAATTTAATTTGTGGATTAAAATAAAAAATTGTGAAAATATTTAGGCGGAATTTAATTAATAATACATAAAAAAATATTCTTTGTCATTCAAATCCAATTTAAAAAATATATATTTATAGTTATAAATACATATATCGTATCGGATACGTTTGACCTCACCAGTTTCACCCTTGTGACAATTATCCAAAGTGCAATGGCATTTCTCGGGGTGTATTTCATCAAGTTAATTGCCAGCCCTGTCGGTGGCTTATTCACCCACATCATTCGTATTCACAAACAAATTTTTAAAACTTTGTTTATTTTTATTTTATTTTTTTTAATTCATCAGAATTATCGATTGGCTTAAATTATATAGAGTATAATATTTTCCAAAGGGGCAACGAAGAGTTAAAAGCCTCGCAACCCCTTCAACGCATTCACACTATGTACAACGTATACAAGTAACTATTAATTATTTATCGTAATGTGTTATTGATCCGTCTGGCTTGGCCCCTGGCATTTCGACTGGTCATAAGTCTTGTGGACTCCATTATCCTACGGTGTTACGTTGGTTTATTGTGTGAACAATGCGGCTAATAGAGAGTGGGTGAGAGCTTGTATGCGTACATTATTAGCATGAGAAGATTATTAGTTGATTGTATCGATAATTGACATTGATAAAATAATTTTATATTATTTTTAAAACCACTAGTAAACTCTAATTAATTTACATTTCCACACTATTTATTTTTTCGCTTTTAAAACGATGAATGGAACAATGGAACATTTCAATAGTAATAATATAAAATTATTATAAAGAGTCAGCGGATTTTTTTTTTTTTTTATTCACAAATGTCAAGTCATAATTATTCATCATCATGAGACGAGTAAAAAATAAACAAGTAAAACTATTTGTGCTTTACAATGACGGATATATTGCTGACAATAAACCTACAAGAGAAAAGACTTCTTTCATTGATTAATATATTATAGAAAGAATAGAAATAATAAAATGAAATGAAAAAACAATTTGAGAGAATTGAAGATAAAAATAGTTCGACTTTCTACATGTATAAAGTGAATGCAGTCTACATAGATCCCTCTTATAGGAAAATAAAATTTTCTCGTATGTCAGGATAATCTTATATGTATATACATATTCCCCTGACATCAATTGTAGATTGGTTACCACTATATATATCCTGATATTTTTACCATGTGACGACGTAGCCACAAAATCGTATCGTTGACATTTCGGATTCTTATCTAAAATTGACACAGCGAATTTCATAGGTTGAATAAACGGTGAATCTTTGGTAAATAGTACTGCGTTATCGTGGTTTATATACTATGTAGTAAATTTATCTGATGCGTTATTGGGGGAGAATATTTGCGTTTGAATAATAAGAGAGAAAATGTATTATAAATATAAAAGATGAATGCTAAAAACATTGTGTTGATTTTCCATGTTGATATTCAGGGGAATAATTTACTGTAGCATTAACAATTAATACACCAAAGTATGGTAATTATTTTATTTGTATTTGTTCAATCGACAGAAGAAGTTGTAAGTTAGTGAAGGTAAATAAATTTGAAACGAATATTTAAAGCGATGAAATTAAATATTTAATTGGCAATGACAATTTTAATTTATTGATTATCGAGATTCTTTTCCATTGAATTAATTATCCAATATCCGGATAACTATATATGTATTTTGTTTTTAAACGGAAATCTGAATGTCGAGAGCTTGAATAAAATACAAATGATAAAAAAAACATTGGAGAGCAATGAAAAGTACTAATTAATTAGGATATATATTTTTTTTTAATCGCTTTCGATTGATTGGAATTTCTCTTCAAATGAATATAATTAAATTAAAAATAATTCTAGTGTTTAATATAAAATATCACAAGTATAGAGTGAATATTATTCATAAAATCCGAGTATTGTTGGATGAAAAAATATTTATTGAATATTTTTATCGTGTCCGAAGGGAACATCAATGTGGTGAATGCGAAATTGTTCTTCATATAGACAAAGTATGAAAAGGTTAGTTTTATTTTATTTATTTACTTTTTTTTTTTTGGGCACGTTCTCATGTTTGCACAATTTTCGTGGGCAGGCCAAACGACCAAGTGCGAAATCCCGATTGGACGTGGATGCAGCTTGAATATTGTAAGAGAATGTCCAAAAAAAAAAAAAAACAATGAAACGTTGATGGGATAATGCCAAAAAGAACAATCCACTCTTGTTGTTTTTATTATTGTTTTTATATACTTGGTGTATAGACAGAGAGTGCGAGGAAGTTCATTTTGGGCGATAATTCTTTGGCATTTTTACATCAAACCAGGACTGTGGTATTATCTACTCGCGCACGTATATTATTTGGCAACAATCCAAGACCAAGTTGAGTGTCGTGCGACAAAATTGCTTCTGTAACATAAAGTGCTGGCATTCAGAAGAATGTGCCATGGAATATTTTTCTTTGTCTTTCACAATTATCCATACATCTACAACATTTTCCTTCAATCTAAAAAAATAATTCAATAAAAATACAATATTCCCCAACAGACGTAATAATTTTTCTTTCGTCTTATTTTAAACCAAATATGCATACATAATAAAAATATATCTATGAATTTATTCACTCATGTATTTAATAATTAAATTTTAATCATTACACATTCAAAGTGCATCATGAGTATATCAATATGAACTTACTTTATTCCACATTTATGTTTATACACAAATACACTGTCATTTATAATAACAAAAAAATATACACGTACGTGTATGCATTTGCTTTCAAAATTCACTCACATTCATTTTTTCCCTCTATTTTTTTTTCTCTTCTTTTTTACATATGTCCTTTTTCTGTACATATAATTCGCATTTCTATTCCGTGCTGTGCTTTTCAAACTCGCCTCACTGTACTACAGAAATAAAAATCATAAAAAAAATAAAAAGCGCAAATAATATTCCATTTATTTCCCTCACGGATATAAATAATAGTAAAAACAATAACAAATGAGTACACGCCTCAGGCACACTATTAATTAAAATCCCATATCATATTCATTCTTTATACTTTATTTATTTATTCATCCATTTTATTTTCATACACAAACATACAATACCCGTAATTATTTACAACAATAATTAACTCCACGACTAGATAACTTGTGATTTAGAAATGAAAAATAAAAAGACAAAGCCCATGAATCCAATTCCAAACAAACAACTATACCAAAATAGTCTTCTGTATATGTATATATTTTATTCTGGGATGTGTGGTGGGTTGTGCGCACAAACTTGGTATCACGGACGAGCAAAAGTACGTCCAAGCAGCCATGCCAATGGCAATGGGCCATGCGAGGATGCTCCCAGTAATTGCCGAGTGTGTGTGTTTGTGTGCCTTCGAGTGGCAACGAACCTCGGTCAATTTCACCCTGAGAATATAGTTGCTAAAGCACGCGAGACAGAGAAATCCAGAGAGATTTGCTTCTTCCATTTACGCTCAAGTACTTCACTACGACTTTAAAATCCTACATTATATAAACACATAAATAGATAAATTTCTAAATTGTACTGATTTTTCAGTAATAATATGGCCACTATATACATATATTTCGTATGGCTCATGTAGAGTGTCGGTTCTAAATGCGGCATGTGCGGTAGGATACACCATTTACTCGAGGGTTTTGTGTTTCATAAATGCGTGGCTTTCAATTTATTGACTAGAAAATAAATTGCATTTGCCAGCACATGAATATTTGTATAGAGATATTATAAAGATATATATATATACATATATGCATGTGTGAGGAATATTGTTATGAAAATGTGGGAGCTAAAAGGGTGGTTAAAATATAATTACATAAAATTAAAACATGTTTATGGTAGACAGTAAAATGTTTAAAACCTAATTAATTATAAATGAAAATGAAATTTATAATTTTTTTATTTTATTATCAACGTTATCATTTAATTTTTTAATAACTTTTAACTTTAAATTATCTCACTATGGTGTCTAATATAAATAATTACTCGTTAATATCGACGATAAGACACATGACAACCAATCAATTTTACATGAAAAATCTTAACACAATTGGTATATAATCTTAGCTTATATGATAAGGTCGATACACGCAGCAGGATAGTTGAGGATTACTTTGAGAGCCAATGGCGTAAGCTAAAGTGCATGGTACTATAAACCTTTCCCCTATTTACTTGAATTAAATGAAAATTTATTAAAGCTACAATATAATCGAGCAATTTTTTATTTTTATTTTATTTTTTTCATTTCTCTCCTCTTCAATTACACATTGTGAAAAAAATAAAATTAAAACACCACACTGGTGCTCTTAATATCCCTTGAAAAATTACCTTTTGTTTACGCCACTGGGGGGTTGGACACAAAGTGCTCTTGGGTGTATAGTATAACGCGATAGACTGCTCTATTTCCTCATTCAAGCATCTCTCGTCCAACCAACACGTTCGCTTGGTGTTTGTTTCCACTATCCATGTACACTTCCATCGTGTTTCCTTGCAATAGAGATATATATGTATATATATATGTATTCATATATATGGATACAATCTTACTCTGCTTGCATCACCTAACGGTGCAGGTGTTGCAGCTACACGCTTCGGGAAAAGCCCTTGGTGCATAAAATTATCGAGGGACGTGCAACAGCACTAAATCCATGCCACGGGGCCAATGTGAAAGCGCTCGTTTGTAAATTCTATACATATACATACTGGATATTGCTGTGTGTATGTCTGTATGTATATGTGACCGAAGAACATGTCAGAGCGGATATGTAAAAGCAGTAATTCCTTGAAAAAAAAAAAAAAAATTGAAATACTTTTTTGAAATTGATTATATTTCTTTTTAAAACTGACAAAGTTTCGTTTATCAATTAATCATTTTACTTTCTACTTTTTAATTCATTATAATATATATTTTTATTTGTTTATATAATTTTATTTTGATTATTTTACTTTGACTTTATGCTTGTTTATTAATAAATGTGAATATCGATTTGTGGGTGTTGATATTTGATGAGTTTATAAGTTTATTTTGTGTCTGTGTGTCTGATATTGTGAAGGAGTAAATGGATGAAAATTTTAAAATATGTATAATGTGATTTTAAGTGAATGAAGATAAGAATACGACGAGAGAAAATGTATTTACTATTTATATACGTATATGATACTCAAAATCGATAAAGTCTATTAAGTTTTCGTCGAGATGAGTACGTGGAATATATATAGTATACGATCAAAGGTGAAATTTCAATCGTCTTGAAAATAAAATACATATAAACGAATCTTTTTACTTAAATTCTCGTCTATGCTGCCTTTTATAAATTATAATTTCTCTTATTTTCTTCCTCATAACTTTATACCTAAAAGTTTCCTATATTTATTCTAACAAAAACAAACATACAAACTTCATTTATATGCATTCAGTTAATTTATTTCTTGCCAAATGAATCCGTAAAATATACGAAAATAATTTTCAAATAATTTTCATTACAACTTAAAAAATTGACTCCTTCCCAAAATAATTATAATAAATAATTTTTTTCTTCTTATTTTTTGATAAAACCTTCAAGCGTTTATTTTTCTTTTCTGCTTGTTGATCATAGTATTTTCAGCAGTTAATCCTTTCGACTGTCGACGCGTTGGATGTCGCGAATAGAGTCCCACGGGCGCAATAACCTTGAGGGGTGTGCCCGGGAAAATCTCTCCAAGTAAAGTACGTATATGTATACAAAGGATATCCTATATATAGAGTTATCCTTCTTTAAACCACGTACTTTTGCCTATCCACTGTTGTTTGTTCCCACTGGCGTCCTCGAGATCCTGCACAGGCGCTCGAAACTTTGTCGCCGTATACCAGGGGTCTCTTATACTCTTTATCTATATTTATATACATAGATAAATAGTATATATATATATATATATATATATATATATATATATACATGTATATGTGCGACAACTCGTGCGCACTATGAGAAGTCAAGTGGATATCTTGAAATATACAATGTCTCTAGTGACTAGATGTTGTTATTTTATTTATTTATTTATTTTTTTTTTGTGGAAGAATTCATGCCATATTTTTACTTGCAAATAAAATTATTGTTGACTGTTGGAATAATAATACTGTTTTTTTTATTATTTTGCATGTATGATGGTTTTATATGACTCGAGAGGCAAATCATTATGAGTGTGACTCTGGAGGAATTTTTTTTGAACAGAAGTAAAGAGCAATATCGCAGGGAGCTTTGATAGAAGAAAAATAAAAAAATCTCAAATTCCCATTTTTTAAAATTGGTAAGAATAACTTTGGAGGTTTTTTTTTTTGTCTCCGGATTTTTTTTATCGCTGGTTTTACGACGTAGAACATATAACGTATAGGATGGAAAATATTGGCTTTGAGAAAATTGCGTAAATAATTGAAAAAAATTCTCGGGGTATGAAATGGTATTTATGTATTTTTTTTTTGTTCTGTGGAAATATTTTCTTACTTAATATAAAAATCAATGGACAGAAAACGAATAGTATACATCATAATTCTTGAAATTATCTATACGAGAATGGAATGAACATAAATATTTATAGTATATTAATCATTAAAAAATGGAAATGAAAAAAAAAATAAATAAATAAATAATAGAAAAAATGAATTTAATCAATGAAGAATAAAAAAATAAATTATCTTGGTTAAATGCAATTGGAATTTATCATACCACGCTGTCATACATACATTGAGAATATTTTCCCTTTCCATCTCTTACAATCTCTCTCTCTCTCTTTTTCATTCGTAAATGCCATGCAGATCTATTTTTATATACTCTCTCTAGGTCAAGCGATTTGCAATAAAAATTGAAATTGAACTTTCACCACATCATTCGCAAATGGAAGAAAAATTCAAATGACTATACGTCTTTACGATTTTTCAAACGATATCATTTGCAAATTCTTCATTCACCATTTTATTATTTTCATTTTTATTGATTATCAATTTTCCATAGAAAGAAGAAGACAGAGCTAAATTACATAGCTACGACCAATGACGTCAAGTATAATCGATTCAAAGAAGAAAAATAAAATTATAAAATTAAAAATAAATTCCCTCTTCAATTCCAATTGATAGCAATAAATTACACAATTAATTTCCATAACTATTCACCTATGAATATCGTTCGTATAAATAGAATGAACATGTGAGAATAATTTCAAGTATTGCTGCGGACGAAGTGATTACAAAAGCCAAAATGCCCACACACTCAAGCACAAAGCACATTATATAAAATAATAATAGCCATAATAATAATAATAATTGTTGAGAGTGGCGTTGCATTCAGTCATCCGAAAAGGGCCTGATACCTTCCTCGCTGCACAAGCGGACAATGTATTTCATTCGAGTGAACACGAATGATAATCGTGAGTATTATGCAAGGAATACAAGGCTAATGCACGCGTTCTCCAGCCACAACTAAAATAATGCAAACCCTCTCACAAGAGACATGAAACCATTTAAATACATACGCATACACATAACTTCAGGCGAAACTATATATCCAGCTTCACAATTCTAATATAATGCATTGAGAACTCACACTTGACTTGTCACGAAATTAATTTAATATAATATTAATAAAAAATCATCAGAAATAAATGGAAATAATATTAAAGTAAAATTCGTAGAAGAAATGCATGGTATAAATGATAAAGTGATGAGATAAACCCTTTCATCAAGACGAAATGAAATGAAATGAAAAAAAAAGAAAATCCTCTCGTTAGTATCGACGGTTAAGAAACGCGCGCGTGAAAACCAAAAGCAATTCCCACAGAGTGACGAATGGCGTTAAGGTTTATTCCCGTAGGGGGAGTTTTTGGTGAGCGCTTACTCTACTATACGAAGTAGAAGTGTTCTGATGGATCGACCAATTTGGGATTCCATCGTGGATCAAGTGGCCGTTTATCAGGGCATGCGGGATGACCCGTAAAAGACGACGTACACATACCCACATCTATATATAAATAGCGGAATGACATAGCGAATGTGGTGTATATGTATGTATTACGTTCAGTGAACCTGTAGAAAAAAAAATAAAAAGTAATGAAAGAGAAATAAATGATGGGCCTTTTTGAGAACCCGTGGTAATCCTTGCTGGATCCTAATGCTTTCCCTATGACTACACGTTTCTCTTCTTATTTACGCTATGTGACAACTGAGTAGAATGGAGAAAAAAAAAATTGACGTAGAGTCGAAGGAAAAAAAAAAAAAAAGAAATATAATAAATAAAAATAATAGGAATTTCATCGCAATGGGTTTTCTACACTCTCAAAATCATGGCTCAACGCGTCTGATGGATAGAGCTGGTCGGGAACGTCAGCATCCATCAACGGAGTGCTTGACATATAGAGAACGAACGAGCGAATGAGAGTAGAGTGGAGGATATAGTGACGGAGACTTTGTGTCAAGGGGTAGAAGAAGGATTTAGGGATAAAAGGGTCGCATGTACAGATGTGCAGAGATGGTACCTAGTACCTACATGTCAACATTTTCTACGGAGCTTTAGAATAGTGTGGCGAGAGAGTAATCTGAAGATGGGTGGACACGATGATGAGTACATAGGTATATACAATGTATCGTATAAAGTGTTGGTGGTTTTATGGAGTATGAGATTTGACTCTGACTTTGTATGTTTATAGAGATAGAATATTATCCTTGAAAAAGTAATGACCTTCGACATTGCGAAGGGTTGGAAACTTTAGCCGTGAGGCTTCTATTCATAGCATAATTGAAACTTGACTTTGGCCTTTTATATGTATGTATGTATATAAATAATATAAATGTTACTCACCATGTACATGGTGAAATGCTTCGTGTACACTCTCGGTAATTATATACCGCGACTTTGAGGTCGAAGCAACCCCTTAGGGTGTTATATATTATATAAGTAAGTATACTTGGGGAGTTTTGTCTTTCAAATTGATTTACACCATGCGCCCGATTGTCTTCATCTGCATTTACCGAGTATGAAGAGTTGTTGAGAGTACACTGAATAAAATACGTGTTTAAGTTTAAGAGGAGCAAACGCATATTTTGTTTTTTTTTTTTGTTTTTTTGGAGTAGAGAACAATAATCGCTTCGCGTCTATGTGATTTTAACGGTTGGAGTAACTTTGATTGAAGCAGTAAAATATTTTTTTATTTTCAATTTCATCGGTGTATTTTTAGAAGGGTGAAGAGTGTTTTTTTTTTTCACTTTCTATTTTTTTTTTTTCATCAATAATGGGTATAGTGGATTCGAGGGACTTGTTAAAAGTTCGTTGCACAAGACACTTTATACTCACAGACACTTATATACATGGATGTATTTTTGGATGGTAAAACTCTCGTATAAAGTGGTTATATATTGCTCTTTTTTTTTTTTTTGCAACGATCGAGTTGAATTTTCTGTTGAGAAACGTTTTAGAAAATTTTTATTGTACGAACAGAAAGTAATAGAGAAATGTTCAATATATATTTATTTATTTTTATGTGTATAATATTGGTTAAAAGTAGTAGTCAATGTCGTTTATATAAAGACAAATGTATTGGAAGAAAAAAATATAATAGAAGATTATTATGAGGTTATGACTATACATATACCTGGAAGTATATAGAAAATGGTAGGTGGATTGTAAAGAGACAAAGAATTATGAATGAACATACGGAAAATTACTGGGGTTTACCGTTAATCTTCGTCTCCCCGATATTTCATGAACGTTCAAGACACTTGATGGTCTATCATGCGATGGCATGCATATCGGACGACACACCCAAACGTGCCAATAAATTTTTATTGCTACTTTATGATAATAACATCGTGGATAACGTTCAACGGATCCATTTTTATCATAATAGGATCCTAAATCATTTTTCATCACTGCAGGAGAACACAAATGCACACACTCACATGGATGCATACAAATATAACACCTTCACAGGATTTTATATCATATTCCTGCATATATTAACGCGCAACAGTGATTGAAGATGTGTGAAAAAATATGCTTCAAGACAATAAATAAAAAATAAACTAAATTTTTATTTTCTCCCAACATTAATTTTTTTTTTTTTTTTTACTTATTTTAAATTTTTAGCATTGAATGTATGATGAATAAAAATGCAGACTATGAATATATGAGCTATTCCCTTTGTTGTTGAGAGAAATAAAATTCCTGCAAATTTTATTATTAATTTTAATTTTAAAAAAGTGAGTAATAAATTTTTTAAATAACGATAAAAAAAATATATAATTTGAGAAGTAAGACAATTCTATTGGGAAAGAATTAGACATTATAAAATCAACCAAGCTTTTTTATAGATAAATTATCTTAAATATTTTTTGTATTTATATAATTTTATAAGTCAAAAATATTTTAACGAATAAAAACCACAAATAGCACATAGATTTTGGAGATCAATTAGTATGCACAGCTGAGCAAAGCTCATATATACTGATTACTATGCGGGACATGTTATCGTCAGTATGATGGTGTATGATTGTTGAAGGAGTTAGTTTACTTGTTCTCACTATACTCAACTGCATTTCACGACAAACTACATAAAAGCACTCAATCCCCCTACCTATATAAAGTCTACATTATCATATATACCCATACAAAACATACACGTGCACACACTTTTTTACCTATACAATATATTTTTTAAACCCTATAAAAATTTTTTCATCAAAAAAAATATCGAACATTCATCAAATAGCAGATGAAATAATCCACGTATGCAAACGTGGATAGTAAAAAGATTTAGTTTTGCCGTTGGACAAAAAGAAATAATATAAAAATGAAAAAAAAAAATACTGGGTAAAATTGAACAATTTTTTTTTAATTCTCGCATGGCTCAACAATCTAATAATGCATACGGGCGTGGGGTTTAATTCATTTAAATGCTCCATTGAGCTATAGCAGCAAGCCCGGGCTGACTGGTCAGTCTGGTCTGTGTGCTTGCCAGGCAAGCAAATCGTACCATTTATTCCACCAACCATGCTTTTATCGCTTCACTTTTCTCTCTTTCTATATCGCGCACATCATGCACACACCAATGTATGTACTTCCCTCTCCCCCTTCCCTATATCCTCTTGACATTCCGATTCACCGTTACAATTGTCCATATACTACTACTGTGCCCATACAAACCTGGCGTTGGACATTGCTAAAGCCCAGAGATAAAGTTCTCCGTCGAATCACCGGGATTTACCGAACTGATGCTATTCAATATTTAAACGATATACTATATATATTATATTTTAACAAAGAGATCGTTGGAAATTTTTATTTTTACCTATAAGTCCAACGATTTAATTCAATAGTCAAGTTTTAATTAATATTTAAATTTAATTAAAATTTTAAATCTCCAGAGTGTCCAGTTACTTTTTCACAGTTGTTGGAGTAATTTATATTTCAGTTAATTATTTAATAGTCTACTTGATTTTATAAATTAGTCATGCAATAATTAATGTAATAAAGATGTTGAAAAAATTATTAAGCTTAATGTTGAGCAAAAAAAAAAAAAATGATAAAAATTAAAAACTTGAATATTTATGGAAGAATTAAACTGATTTTAATACAGTCATTCAAAATTTTAAATCAATGTTCGTATTACTGAAATGTTTATTGTGTAATATATAGGTATATGTTATGTAATGTGAGCTCATGCATAAATGAATATGAACACGAGAGTCATCTTAATATTAAACGACGTGCTATACACAATTCTTCTATATGTGCATAGTCTGTATATAAAATGTTTTAGCATACGCACGGTACTTTCAAATTATCTCATGAATATTCGTAAACTTTTGTGCAGTGCAATCGAAAAAATAAATAAATATAAAGTTGTCCTATATACATATACATAAATACATACATATATTAGGATGTTTATATGTATATTGGAAATTTCTAAAGTAAAATGGAAAATTACGAGAAAATTGTTTGTGAACTATCGCGCAAAATATTCAGGGCAGCCATGTTCCGAAATACGTGATGTAATAAAATTTATATTTCAACACACAGTTTGTGTATATGTGAGTAGAGAATTTAAAAAAAATATATTTAAACATAAAAAAATAAAATTAATTAATTTTTTTTTTTTTTTTTTATGAAATATAAAAATTATGAATCAAACGTGCATAGCTGTCGAACATAAAAAACAAAATATTATAGTAAAACTTGTATTTATTACAATTCCAAAAGAAGTTTTTTTTATTTTTTTTTATTTTGTTATTTTCCGAGTTCACTGCTGAGTTCACGAGGAAAATAAAAAATTAACGAATGCAACGAACAGCAGGAGACACACAGATATGACCTATGGTTCATGGTATATATCGCCCGGGAGTATAAAGTCGATTGAGTGAATTGGATGACAGTGAAACAGCGAACGAGAGCAGAGAAATGGAAACAGAGAGAGAAAAGAGGATACAGGATGGGCCATTATAGAGCTGCGATTCATCACGCGCCTGTCACCATGACTGCCCGATCGTGCCTGATATGCTCCATTACGTTGTTTCCGATCGCGATCATCACTCCATATATATACACGTACATACACCATGAATATACATATATATAAAATATATCTGCATATTTCACCCATCGATTTCGTGCACATCGTTACATATCTACAATTTTTCAATTGCAATTCAATTTTTTTTTTTTGACGCAAAAATTAATTTAATATCATTTGTTTATACTATTAACTTTTTTTTTTTTATATCATTTTTTGGTTTTATTTGGACATAATGAACATAATAAATTAATCAAACAGAATAAATTTTTCATCTAGTCATCTGTCAGAATATTAATTAATAGAATAACAAGTACGTTACTTTTTTTCTCTGCTCTTTTTTTTTTTTTTTCGAACTTTTTTCCTCATTGGAAATTTTCCTTTTGCAGACATGAGAGTAAGGGGCGACTGTCAGTGAATTGATTGATAGTATATATAGCCTGATCGATCACTCGCTTTGGATTCCCAACCACTTATTTTTTTTTTCCCTGCCAATAGTTATTCTACAATCTGCGCAAATCGCTCTGACATTTTTGATTAATTTTTCCTTCATCCTTTCATTGACAATATATTTAATTTAACGTAGCAATAACAAAAAGCGTAGATACATAAATACATATACATAATCGTAAATAGAAAAGAGAATTGAATGAATGTAAGTAAATTGGTATTGTGTCAATTTAAATAAATGTCAACGTGATTGAATTAAATTACCTGTTTAACATCTATACCATTTTTTTTTTTTCGTATCAGTAATTCAGTAAGTATCTTTTCTTTTTTCGAGAGCGAAATATAAGAACATAAAATGAAATAAGAAATTGTTAGGTTGGTATACGTAGTAAAAGGAGTAATGGAAGTGAAAAGACGAGAAGAAGATGAGATTGTTAGATGAAATAGAAGTGAAAACAAGACTAAACTCGCTTGAGAGTGTTCCATCAAAACCTTCTACAGACCCTCAAGTTTCTGCCAGTTGTAGTTTTCTCTTATTTTCTCTCACTTTCATTTGTGATGCGAAAGATGCAACGTCCATCACAAGAGAAAATGGACATGTTTTAAAATACAAGAAGGTTTTTTCCTTCGAGATTTTTTTCTATATGTGTATATACATAAATATGATATAGCAAATGTCGCGTTGTATTGCGCTGTGGGATTGAAAAATTCAAATAAAAACGAGTTAGTCCTGTACACTGTACATAGTGCCCGAAGGGGATTGAAATCAATTTCTTTTACGACACTGGGGACGAAAGAAAAATACGGAAGATGTCAATATATGTGTATTGAATGTATATTCGTTTCTGACTTTTCTCGCTTTCTTTATTTCTTTCTCTTATACATTTCTCTATATACCAATGCAAAGACGTTTGAGCCGTAGGATATATGGAAAATCGTCCGGGTAAAATCAACTGCGTATTCGCGAGATTCCTGTTACGGAAACGGAGCGTGAAAGATAGAGGCGAAGAAATGAAAAGAATGAAATAAGAAAAAAAATAAAATATATAGAAAAGAACAAAATTCATTTCAACTTTAACTTTATTTTATTTAATCAAGCTATCGGAATGTTTCTATAACGAAAAAGAAGTCACACAAGTTATATTTATTGTGTTAACGTAGATATTACTTCTGAACAATTTATTATAATAAAACTGTATTATTTCACGAGCAGAAGAATGGAAATCAATATCAATTTATTCAGTAAATTGATGAGTCAATATTAATGATAATAAAATTAAAATATGAGAATATAATTATTTTCTCTTGACGTCTTTAATTTCGATATAAATTAGGATTGTATATTTAAGACACAAAAGGATTATAATATATATTTATACAAATTGCTAAAGGAAATGGGTAAAAGCAAGCGAAACAAACTTAAATTTCTCATGGCTCTTACATTCAAAATATCTATGGGATTGCTATGAGTTTCATTGGCCCACGAGCCAATTCGCTAAGCCGGAAAGGCCGTTTGGCTGGTCTAACTGGATATAAATTTCTTCATGCGTTGTTTATTTGTATACATACTTATCCACATATAAACATAAATATAAATATAAAAATAAAAAAAAAACGATATTCCGCACATTCGTTTTGGCTTTTTGCCCTCTGCTTTTGTATATGAATTTCTATACATTTATATACATATTTTGATATATATTTGATATTCATCGAATAATGTTGAAGCCTCCAGCTGAAGTTTAATAAACTACAAGCAGAAAAAAAAAATAAAACAAACCGCAGACATGTTTGAATAATTTTATTTTTCATCTCTATAAAATCCAGTAATAAACATGTAATAATTCTATATTAATTTCAATTTAATATCGCGAATACATGTGGATGAAAAAGAATGATAGGAATGTAGAGATATTAGCGACACGTCGTGATAATCGATGAATTGGAATTTCGTATTTAAACTCATTCCTTATATATTATTATTTACCAATATACTTATGAGAAAAATTCTCTTTTCCTCATTTTTTTTTTTTTCATTTGCCATATTTTATTATTATCTACATCAAAAATTGAATAAATATTTTGATATCTCCAGTCTTTATTCCATCATCATCATCATCATGAATAAAACCCCAACAAAATATTATAGATTATATTCACATGAATTCCAAAAATTATGTGAATATAAAAGCAAAAGGTATTTGGAAAAGGACTCATAATGGTCATCCGCGTTCTATGAACTTGGATCAACGAAATGGCTGCGAATCTTTCGACCAACGTGCTTGCGAATTTTTTTTTCTTTTCCCTTATTCTCGTCGAATATGACGGGATTCTATGGCACGCTCGGTATTCTCACGTCGTTGCCTGCAAGCTCGCATGTCGTCAAGAGACTTCATATAATCCGTTGGCTTCTCAACTCTCCCTCTTTCTCTCTATATACATATATTTCTCTTATTCCACATCTCTCTGCCCACCTTTCTATGTATATATATCTATGTACATAAACACACACGCGTGCTTTCTATCTATTTACCGGGAAAAACGAACTATTGAGGGTCTTCATATATATATATATATATAAATATCATCTATAAATGATTTTTTTTTTATTTTCGCTAGGAATTTCTTTACTTATAAGTTTTGGTAAAGAGAAAAAAGAAAAAGTCATAAAATAGCAGCTATGAAAATCCAAGGATGTATGTAAAAGAATTTTTGGAATGTCCGATGTGACTTTTTGTGTATTGAACATTTTTTTTTTTTATAAATTAAATACACAGTATAATTAATAATAAACTTTAGTGCAAAAAAATTAACGCTATTAATTAAGTATTTATATTTCAATTAAATAAACTGTAAAAAAAAAATAAATATTTGAAATAATTTTTCATTATTTATTTTCAAATATCATAATTGTCATATTAAATTATTTCCCATCGTTTATTCTCCCCGATATCTTTACACACTATTTTTATACCCTCCCTCACATGTATACACAGATATAAACACCAATAATTGTCATATATTTGTTGATTTATTTTTGTCCAATAGCATATTATCAGTTACCACCCTACTATTTTATACAATCTAACAACGAGATCATTCTATCTAAAATTATATATCGAAATACTTTCACGTGTATATAAAATACAATATAAAATTGGGTGGAAGCATAACAACCACTGATATGGCAGCGGTAAAATATGAAGAGAGTGGATTTATACAGAGATTAATATCAACCGTGTCAATTATCAGGATGTCAGTCTGAAATATATCAAAAATAACGATAAATTTCTAGTAGTTTCTCTTTCTGTTTCTATTTAGATAAAAAAAAATAGGGAGAAGGATATTACCAAAGACTTGCTCAGCGTAATCTCAGAACGGACATTCCAATAATTTCCGTCGATATATAATATATTTATATAAACTCGACTATAACTATAAATATATTGCCTCGAATGTTCATTTTTATTCGTACTTTTTTTTTTTTTTTCACTAACAATATAAAAGAAAATCAGACAGCAATTTTCAAAGCTCATTGAACAAATACACCCTCAGAGAGTTTGTTCATAATAATATAAAAAAAAAAAAATAAATAAGTATACAAAAACATCGATAAAACTGAAAGATCGAATACAATAGAAATGAAAAAGCAAACTTTTGTTAACCACATGGTTCACATACAATCTTAATACCCTAAATGCTAAGGGAAAATGTACACAAAGAAATGGCCAAGGGGTTTTCAGAATAGTAAGGTACACCCTCGGGAACAGTTTCACTCAGAGTGGAATGTTAAACTTTCCCTCTCTATTACTATTATGCTTTCACTTCTCTTTAAGAACCAATGGCCAAGTGCAAGGTTGAAACGCCGCGGGGTTTCTCTATCCGTTATCCATGACAAACAAAATCGTGTAAATATATATACATGCTATATGTAAGTATCTACTGTCAAAGGGGGTGTAGAAAGTCGAATGGGACGTTGTATGGCGCCGCTAGTGTACAGTAAAATCTACTAGTACCACAGTAGAAATGTTACTGGCAATGCCAGACCAGACGCGCGACTATACTAAAGGCGCAAGTTGAAATTCTCCGCTTCGTTTCAGCGGTGGATTGATGGTTTTCATTGTTCACTTGGATGGGTGAACTCTGTGAGTCCACCGCAAGTTCCTCAATGCCCCCTCTTCTTCCTGCACACTGTGGTAGTTTCAAGTCTAGCATGTTGAGAATAAAGGAGAAGAACAGTATAGCGACAAATGGAAGGATCGAGTGGGAGAGAATGAAAATGAGAGATGGAGAGAAATATGGTAAGGGTGGTCTTTGGCACACGAGAAAACCATCCGCTTGCGGCAAATGCGCCGCCACTGGTACTCTCTCTCTCGTTTTACTCCTTTCCTTTCTCTTCCTCTCTATATTCCTTATTCGCTCACGCCGCTCACAGGAGACAAACTCCTTCACAAAGTCTTGTTATAGAAATTCTCCAATATACCGACGTGGACGATATTAACCGCATGGAATTTAATGGAATATATATATATTTTTAAAATGGCTTTCGAGTTATATGGTTGATAAATGTCTGGATACAAGTCTAGACGCGTTTCGGAAAATAGTTTCTTTTTTTTTTTGATAGATAGGAATTATTATGTCTGTTTTACTTTGATATAAAGGAGTAAAGACAGACTTTTGTCTTTCATTCTTGCTTCATTGTTTCAAGTAGAGCCTATTTGATATTTAAAAGTCAAAGAATGATGAATATATATTATAAATATACAGACTGTAAAGTTTTAGACATGAATAAAAAATTCTTATAGTTATTTATCGCCGACTAATTGTATTTAAAAAAAAATTCTAATAATCGTTTTATCGTTTTATGTATAATTTTTGTTTCTTCAAATTAATTTATAATCAAAGTAAATGTTTATATATGTAGATATTATTTTTTATCTAAATAGAGTTACGTTACACAATCAAGTTTCTTCAATGTAGTTCTCTCCATAAAATCAGATTAAAACTATTCGCAAAGAAAAACAAAAATCCCACTAAGGTTATTGGATTTCTTTGCCGTCTGTGTGGTGTATTGAAGTAACCACAACCAAGATACGTAGCAAAGAAAAGCACATGAATATATATGTATATAAACGTATGTATTTATATAAATTTATCCAGCTATGTAAACTTATATCCTTTCACTTTTCTCTTCATCGTATTATAGCAAGCAAAACAAAAACATTAATCAGTATTTTACGCGGCTGATAAAATAAATAAATGAGTGATAAAATTGACGGTTTAATTATAATAATAAATAATAAATATTTGTGTTTATATATCTCGAATGTTTTTCACATGATAAAATGTTAAAAAGTTTTTATTTTTTATTTTTTGTATATAATGTAAATCGATCTACGTGTCTGATCATTTTTTGAATCTCTCACGCTTCATCCACACTATATAAAGGACCGAGAAGATATACAATTTTGCACGCAATAATATTTCACAATGGAGTATACATACTCCCTACGGACGTGACACTTATTTTGAATATCAAAAAGTCGATAGAGGGCAATTTTATATTGTGACGATGTTGTGTGTACGATTATATATTTTATTTTGGTCTTTTTATATTTATTTTTATTTTTATAATAATATATGTATAATATTTATTCATTTATTTATTTATTTTTTTATATTTTTCTTGTCAGTTAAAATTACCACGAGATTTCTATCAGCAATTTGTCAGTTTATTAATTTTACTATCAGAAACGCGAAGGTCGTTGATTCGTCCTTTCTTAATGCGTTATATGTTTGAATTCGTGGTGAAGAGACAAATGTCTGTCACATATCATGCGAGGGTTATCATAAATGCAGAGGCAGTAAATAAATTGCTAGCTATAACGATTGAGTGATCGATAAGCCACTCTAGAAAATTTGCGCGTGTCCCTTTATCACGTTCAACATAACGCACACGTGCCATATAACTTTAGTATAAAAGTTCGTGGATGGTTTTTTTTTTTTTTCAGTTTTTTTTTTTGGTCTCTTCACTTTTCTCCTTCCGACTCTTTGCTCAACCTATGGAGATGTGGCAAAAAATTGCTGACAGTGAAGAATGCGTTGCTACTAGGATTGCCAGATTTACGGAGTCAATATAGTTCAGATGAAAGTGGGAAAAAAAATATGGAGAAAGAAGAAAAAAAAATAAAAATGAAAAACCTTTTTTTTTTTTTTT
>JAQQBS010000003.1:7923553-7959060 GCA_030347275.1 Microctonus aethiopoides | reverse complement strand
TACATATATTTATAAATATAAAATGGTGAAAAGCATAAAATTAAATTTTAAACCTCAATTTTTATATTATCTGTTCTCGTTTTGCTTGTCGATTTTATATTTTATTTTTCTCAGATTTCGTTTCATCTAAAACTTAACATTAAAAGAAGCCGAGCTTTAGATATACACTGAAGGAAATTTTTTAAAATTTCAAATTGACATCAATAGAAAAAAAAAAAAGCTTTTCAAAGAGGTAATAAATTGAAAATATACCATATATATTCTAAAATGTGTAGCATCGAATTTTCTTAAATTTTCACTTTATTTCATTGGCCATCGTGTAGGTCGCAAGCTATATATATATATATATACTAAAGCTCAAACCCATGAATCGATATATAAAAGCTCACCTCCATCTATTCAACCCTTAAATTCACTATTTTTCTCATACCTCTCGGCAGTTTTCTCCGACATTTTCATCTCCGTCCTACAGTAACCAGGTATTTACGATGAATAAAAAAAAAAAATACGCCAATATAACCTACTACTACTACTAACATCCCTTTATCCCTTAACGTTCAGCGCGATGGCAGTCGTGTCGTCTGGATACGCAAGGGTGGCTTTCAAATGCAAATCTATCACTCCCTTCAAGATACATAAAGTCCAACCTAAATCGCTTTATTTGCTGAAAGCTGCCGTAGTTGAAGCTGAGATCACGAGTAAACGGTAGAAAGTATATTCAGAGATATGAGAAAGAAAAAAAAAAAAAAAAGGAAGAAAAAATCAGGACAGTGAAGAAGTGGAAATGAGAAAGAACGAAAGCGGCCAGACAGATGTGTATAAAGACGAGATGAGACATATACAGAGGGGATGTGGAAGAATGGTGGACTCGTGACAGCAAAATTGGCGCCGATGCCATTGAACGACGACAACGACAATGACGTTGGAAATCCTCGGGGTTTTTAAAAGTCACTGTCGAGTCTCGCCACGGAGTTAGACGGGATAAATTGAATTATGGCGTTTGCCGTTACTACAACATTTCTCCCTGGTGTTCCTCATGCCCATCCGTTGCACATACACATTTTGGAAAATTTATATATAAACAAATGAATATAGTTTGATAAATTGTGAGACAGACGACAGGAAAATATAAACATCGATAGAATTATAGTATTAAATTTTATTGTTGAATTGAAAATAAAATATTTATTTTTATACTAAAGTTAAGTTTATATATTCTCTCCTGTGAGAAGAAACATGATCGTCACTGTGTATATATAGGTGTGTATTTTACAATGACGAGGACACAATGGGAGTGTATGTGACGTTTGAGAGAAAATAAAGTAAAATAAAATAATAGAAAAAATGAATTATATCATAGAGATGCAGTAGACACGATGAAAGTTATGAGTATATTGTTTATTATTCAAGAGGAATAAAAATTGATGATGCAATAATAAATGATGTGCGAGATTTGAATTGTGATCTTCTGTGTTTGATGGAAAAAAAATAAATATGTTCGATGTTCAGATATAAAATGTAACGCTTGGAAAAAATGAGAGAGAAAAAGGAGTATAGAGAGGAAAGAAAAAAATTGGTATGAAATGAAATAAAATAGGTCACACGCTCCAACTGATGTCCATGATTCGCATCACTATTTATTCCAAGCTATGACGCAACACTCGTTATCAAATATTCGCCAATCGTGCTTGTTATTTTGTTTTTTTCCCCATGGGATCGAGAGCAAAAGAGGGCCAATAAAAACCAGGGTGTTATGGATATTTTGCGTTTAAAGATATTTGAAAATTTATCGGTTGTATTTTTCGAGGTGAATGAACGATAGGTGATACTGTCCCCATCCAGGGATTTTCCTGACACCTCGTGGCTGTTTTTTAAATTCACCAACACAACACACAAAAAAATATCGACCATCCGGTCATCAAATAAACGAGTAAAATGAAAAAAAAAAAAAAAAAAAAAATATTCTACATTTATTTAGTCTTGCACAGTTTTTATTTATTTCTTGCTTCAACAGCCTTTGCAACTGACATCTCTATCTTATTAACAGATGAATCGTTAAATCGGTCCAACAATTTTACGTCAAGCCCAAGTAACTAAATAGAAAATAAAAAAATAAGTAACGACGCCTGGAATTTCCAAGCTTTATATTTTCAAATAAACTTTTCGTGTTTGAGCTCACGACTTACGATATCTCTCATAATCCGATTTTTTCTATACACTCAAGAGACTCATCTCTCAATGTGATATAAACACCAAGTGTCTTTAAAACTCAAACAAGAAAATAAATAAATAAATAAATAAATAAAATATATAAAATACATAAAACGAATGAAACAATAAACGAAGAAAAAAAAATCGAACTTTATACACTTTAGCTATTGCTTTCTATCACAAACGAAGTGGCGCACACGACGCGAGTGATCTGTATAGAACGTTTTCGTTATTACTCACTGAACCGTAGACACAAAGTTTCAGCAAGCCGAGAAACAATATCGTCAAACGTTGAGCTACTGAATTCTATATCGATCGTATTGGAAAACTTTGAAAGACATGTAAGAATATATATGTTTTACGATAAATATGAATATATAGATATGTATATAAACAAAAAGTGGAGCTACGATTTGCCCCTGTCGTTCAACCCCCATTCGCCAAAGACCTCTCAGCAGTTTACAACCCCTGTTATCCATTTCTATATACATATATTTCAAATAAAAACGATCGACCCTATATACACTTTTCGCATGTATATACTATATATATATATACACACACATCTATGTATATACTCACGTAAACATAGGCTCGGTTAGCATACATACATAATTCAAAACAATGTACAAACATAAGTACATAAACTTTATATCCGAAGCCTGAACATTCGATACCATTTAAAAAAGAGGGTAAATAAAATCCTCAAAGATGCCGCATGGAATAAAAGTAATAATGAAAAAGGAAAAAAATACTGTTCGATATTTCCTTTGAATGGATTTGTATAAATCATTTATAGAATAAATTTATACATATGAATAAAAATACATATGTATATGTACGCTTTTTTTTTTTTATTCTAATCATATTATAATAATTGAAATTCTAAATTCGTTTAAATTGAAAAAAATTCGCATCATGCATTTTTTATCCAAATACGAAATGTTAATATATAAAAACGAGAAAAAAAAATTCCATTTCTCGTACGATTCTCTATTCAAACGTATAAATAGATGTATATATATATATATATATATAAATATATGTAAAGTTGCTAAACTCATTGCGCCTGGTATTGCGGCCAAATCTTCAAAATCCTATCAGGCTTGCCGCAATTTTCTTCCTGAGAAATTCAATTGCCGCTCCTCTTGCTTTCTCCTTTCATCTTTCCAAGACTTTGTGTATTATATACATGTATTACATACATATAAATATGATACGTGTGTGTGTGTGTGTGCGAGTGTCGGATAGTCTTCAAGTGTCGTTGGTTGACGATAAAGAATAAGAATGAGTGAAATCAAAAGATAGACAGAGACACACTGAAGACGAGTTTTGAGAGCACAGGCTTTACTTTAAAACAGTAGGATTTAGCTTTCCGGTAGCGCGCATACCCCAAGCCGATGGATATACATATACACGTCTGTATATATCTATATGTATACATATATAGTTCACCATAGCTTCGCAGGATCCTCATCAATTTTCTCTTGGCTGCGCCTCGTTTGCCTTCTCTTCCGTTACGAATGGCGCGCCGGGATCACCCTTTAGCTGAAGCGCACTCATCCGTAATACGTTGACCTCTAACCCACACTGCAGACGCTCATACTCATCGTACGACATTCATCAGCTCAAAAGAATTATGATAAAAAAAAAAAAAAAAAATGTTTATACACTTTTTTAATGAGTTTTTAATTTCCCCGCATCATTTAGTTTAAAATTCAAATATATACATACTACAGTTTATTTTTTTTTCCACATTTCTCCTCGTGTATATTTCCATAAAATAAAAAAATCACCAGTTACTAAATTGTGAAAAATAATTTTCATATATAATCCAATGTGTTTTAGTGTCAAAGATTAAGATAACGTTATTAAAACAATGAGCGGATAAATCAATATTAGATCTAGATGTGGCTTGCGTTGTTTGTGTTATACAACACGGATCTAGTATCAGTGAATATTACTATATACATATAGTTGGATAGTATAGAACCAAGAGTAGTGTAAATCGATAGTCTTATCGCAAACGAAGCGAGTTACGTGCAGTCTGTGGTGGTAGGTTGTCTCGACTCCGGAGGTTTACGGGTTGGGTATTAGATCGAATCCAATTGCAAGGTGCGACATAGACACTTCGCTTATAATAGTTATAATACACGAGGTCATTTATATAATACTGAAAACACTATGGTAATATAATAAACGTATATTCATCAGTAATACCGTTAGTATAATCTCGAGCGTATTGTATTGAATGTGAATTTGTTATATCCAGGTTAACAATAAACTTCAATCATTCAGGGAAAGGGTGTGCCATAGTGATTTCTCCACACACACACACACACCCTTTTATGTACTAGCTATATACCCGAACCTTGTTTATACTTGAATACCTCTACCAATTCTCTAACACTTGACGAGGCTGTTGCATAAAACCAAGTCTCGATACAAGCACGATCAATTGAATTTCGTTGGCTACTTTCTACTCACGCACCCCCTGTCGTACTTTATTTCCAGGTCATACGATTTATTAGTTTTGAAGAGTGTTGTTGCAATGTTTATTGAGAGTGTCGGAATAAAATTACATAATTGTGAACGTGAAATAAACAGATAACTAAAAAAAGAAAAAAAAAATTAAATGAGAAATAAAAAGTGTCAAGGGAATTGCATTGAGGACCCTTATTTTTGCCTCTTATAACTTGATGTGGGCGCCCGAGTGAGTGTCGTCTTTGCCAATTTCAGAAGCGTCGCCAGTGCTTTGCAGCAGCAAGCTCATGGCCTCAAGGGAATTTTTCATGTTGTCATTTCGTTCGTTCTTTTTTTTTTTTTCCTTTCTTCCTTTCGTTCTCACCCTCGTGTCGTTTCCCGCCCTTCAAGTCTTGAAATCGTATCAGCACACCAGCTATGTAGAACCTGCCAGTGACACACGTAGTTATACAGAAGGGAGAGCGAGTGAATGACGGTATCTAAAAAAGATCGCGTGGTTATCTCTGAGTAGCAATGGAAGAAAAAGGCGAGAACCAAGTCCTCCAGTAAACAGAAATACGTCATTTGTCATATAATATGAAGGGCAAATGCAATTTTGTTATGTTTCACTCACTTTTACAACGAAAGAAATCTCAGATAATTTTTTTTTCTTCATTTTTATTGCAAGAATAAAATTTATTTTACGACATCTCTGATAGTGTTACTAATTTTTTTTTCTCCCTCTATCTAATATTCTCGTTAAAGTTAACACGTTTATATTCTATTTAATATAATACATGCCCTAGTTATTTGTAAAATGCAATGGTGGAAGCAAAGATAATTATACAAACAGTCATCATCAACATCCTGCATTGCCATTTACGCCGCTAACTATACGACGACAACGACTCATATCATTTGTTTATGACTCTATGACTTTTGGTAGTTATATGTATGTACTTTACCAATGTGGCCACGGGTGAACAAGCACAAGTAGGTAAAACGAAAGAGACATAGATAGGTTGGGCAACGGCATCACCGGCACATGTTTTCCTCATAAATTTCAAAACTTTCCCACGTAACGTCGCGCGCGGGGGCTCTTTTAGCCCCCTCAGGTACAACCCCAGATTTTGCGCCCAGAAAAGAGCCCACGCTGCACACAGTTTCTCTACCATCCCCGGGCAGACTTTCACGTGTTTCTCTATATTACCCTGGCACACATACTACACTATCGCATTCGCTCTTATACTTGTTTGACTCTTCGTGTAATCCTTACGGAATTGCACGTGCCCTCATAAATTTATATATGATATAGGTACATATGAGAAGTATGTGAATTGTCGTGGCGATGCATGGGACATTTAAATATCTGTCAAATTGTTGAATTATCAATTGTTATATTTTTATTTTTATGATAAATCGATAATTAATTATTCACTGACGGAAGATATTAATAATGATAGTTAATTTAATTCTACTTTAGTGATTTACTACACTTGATAGCACGATTTGACACGCGTCAGTCATCTGATTTATATTTGATAGCTTGTTCAAAATTCATACATCATTGATTTGTACTTTGCTCGGTTATATTGTTTCAAATATTCCCCATATTTGTGAAGAGTTTTATTTAGCATTTGGTGAATTGCTGTCGAATCAATCAGTGCATAATACATGATAATACATATAATTCTCTTGTATTTATTTATTTACTCAATATAATACTGCAATATATAATATTTCAATAATTTTGAATATTATCCATTACATATACATATTGCAATTGCAATTTAAATTTCTTCTTCACATAACCGCAAACCACATTCACTTTTACATATTTTATTCACGAACTTTATATACATATTTATATCTAGAGACTGCAACTAGAGCAGAGTAAAAAAATAAAAAAATAACTCCTATAGCTTCAGCTTGTGCGCACTTAAGTGCGCAATATAAAATTTGTAGTTAAATTTTTTTTCCTCTTTATATAAGTTGTATATATTCGTTGGGGAAGCTACAACCGAGAAAGCACTTTCTCTGCGCTTCGGAGCGCGAGTTTCTCGGTCTGACGAAACGTTGAGTGGAGCGACCCTTTTTTTCCTTCTTTTGCCTTATCCTCCATACCAACACACATACAACCTGCTGTACTCATATAAAATTCATCGTCCTTTAACATGCTTTATACCGTTGCCTCTGCCACTTCAACTCCGGATTTTTTTTTCTCTTAAAATATATTTAACTATATTAAACCACATTTTTAATAACAATGTGTGAAATATTTGCGAGTATATAAACTTCAATGAACTTCTCCCTCTATAATTCTCTCATCTACCAAGCTATATAGCTATGTGCATAATTATATTTATGTGTGATAGACTCAATCGACGTTCCGGAACATCAGCGATGAGAAGGCGATGGTGCATGCGCTTATACAACGTTTCGCTTTTCCGCTGCTTCGTTTTTCATCCGGTGCTTTCCGGTAACTGGATCAACATGAATGGTGAGAACATCCTCAACCAACCATCATCATCATCATCATCAACATCGCTATCCTACATGTATACAATTCGCATACACAATCGCCATGGCGGTTGCCGATATCGTCAACGCGTCTCTATTCTTTGACGCTCGATTATCTTTATCCAATGGTTTTCCTCCATTCTCTAATGCTTCTGGAAATTATGTATATTCAACTAAACTTATATACGTAAATGTATATATACGAGTATATATGTATGAATATATTGGATATTTATATTGTATTATCGCACTTTCAGGCACGTTAACTCGTTTGCCTCTTGCTGCTGATATAAATACGAGTATAAACATTAAATCGAGTGTATAAGAGAACACTGAAGGACATGTGACACATTGGATAGCTCAATGTACAATGTATATGGATATATAACAATCTCATGTCAAACGAGACAGCTTTCCCTCCACTGATTTTTCATTCAATGTCAAAATATTTAGGTAGTAATTGGATTTATGTCAAAATATTTTCCCATTTTTTTTTTTATCATGATGTGCGTTGAGTAGGCATTATTATACACTCTGTGTGTATTGTTGTGTGTATGTGTATTGTGTATACAGAGAATGTGGATGATAGGTACACGTTTATAAGAGGAAATGATGCGTCATTTGAGGATTACAGACTAAGACCGAAGGGATACACAACCCTCTAAATTATTCATCGTACATTCTCCGGCATTCTATCAAAATGAAAAATTCAGGTGAGTTGGTGAGGCGAATGCGTGCAAGTATATATATACACACACATATTATACAATGAGGCAGCATGAAAAAAAAAAAAAAAAAAACATTACGAGTTAGGGAGGGTTACTGGTGGTCCAACTCTCTCTTTTTTTTTTTTTTTTCAAAAGCTTCTAATAAAATTGCAAAGGTTTACGTTAAAACATTTACTCCCGGGTGTTTCGCTTCCAAGTCTTCCGCGTGTTATTCTCCTTCGACAAAGTGATTTTACATATTTTATATCTCGCCTGCCTTTTTTTTTTCTTTTCAATTTTTTTTTATTTTTTACATCTTCAACGGGTACTAAAGAATTTACTCTTTATCAATTGCCATCCACTGAAAATTTCTTTATTCAAAAGAATGATAAATGAATAATAAAGAACTCTTTATATAAAATATCACGATACAAGTTAAATCGTTTGGAAAAAAGTCTTTACTAAATGTATGGTATCCAAGACGTGATCATCAATGAATAGCTTTCCTTGCAAAGCAGAGATACATTTGCCAAGACAAGTTAGATAATTAATTAGTACATCTGTTACATATAATACGTATAAGAACCATGAGAAGAGAACGACGCAAGTGAAATAGGGAATGTAAAGAAAGAGGGAGAGAAAGAAATGAGGGCTTTTGGTTAACGATATGGTAGTACGTGTACGCGTCGGGATGCCTTTAGTAGAGCAATATGTTCTCCCCGATGGGTTGGTCGCCGAAAAGATAGCTGGCTCCGGAAGAAGTGCAGTATAATAAATGTTCACCACCAAGTCGATATGATATGGCACAACGGTTTTCCTTTCCTTCACTCGTTTAAAAAGGAAAAGAAAAAATCTACAAAGTAAAAAACTAAATGAAAAAAAAATCACAGAAAAAATAAAATAAAAATAATAAGTTATATTAAATATTTTCAATTTTAAAGTAGTGCGAGAATATAATTATGAAATTATCTCAAATGTAATCGAGATCATTTACGCTTTACTGCAGCATACATTTACCTAATTATACAGCTCCAATATCTGATTGGAACATTCTGTTATACTGTTGAACACAGCATGATATCCTATGCCCACTGTTGTATGACATGTCTGATGCACACGAGAGTTGGGATACATTGCAATGACGGGCTAATGAAATTTCAGCAGGATGAGAGAAATTATTATTACTGCTTATATATGCACACAGTACAAATAACATTTGTAATCACTTTGATGGTGTCTCGAGTGGAATTTAATAGAATTGATGCATTTATAAATAACATAATACATTTAGATTTTAATCTGTTGAAACAGATACTCTGAATCCGCACTTGATAACTAGTAAATGAATTAAAAATACAGAATTTAAAATTGTAATTTTATATGTTTATATATTATGTAAGTATGATTATTATATGTGCAAGTGTATTTTGGTACTGATGATACTGGAGATTATTGAACAATTAATACTTTGAATTGAACTCAACGTTTAGCGTTATCGCGTGAATTAGAATCGACCAGTAGCGAGTCTATGCAAATTGGAGATATCGATTTTGAAAGCCCACGTGTGGATATAGCGGTCGTTATGTAAACACTAAATCGACCATGCGTTTGGCCGTTAAGGACGCATTAGCGCACTGATCGAGGTTGGTAATACGATGTATATATACACATATTTTATATATAGATAAATGTATATAGTAAAATGAGGGGATAGCGATTGTAGTTGCAATAGGATGGAATGAGTTGTGTATGTATATTGACAATGAAATTGACGCATGCAAGCGAGAAGTAATCACTTTATTTGGAATTGAATGGTTCGTAATATCCGTGCATATGAGCTTTAAGCACGTGATAATCATTAGGTAAGAAACCCAATGAGCTATGTATTTTTTTTTTCATTTGTTGATTTTTTTTTTTTTTTAGTGTATTTTGCTTGGTTTATGTTATCATGATTTTCTCATGTGGAATAAATGCATTCTATTGGTGTGGGAAATTACTTCATTTCCTGTTACACGTTTGAGCGAATGTGAGAGTCGATGAATTCAATACACGATAATGAGAAAAGTTGATTTTAGTTAAACATGAGCACACTGTGAAGATAATATTTAATTTAATACTGTATGAAATTATTTATGCGCATTTTGATACGCGAAATGAAATTTAATTGAAACAATATACTGAATTATAACCGTGGAATTTTTCCTTCAATTATAGGAAAATAAGTGTGAATTTATTCGCACGAATAATTTAATTATAAATTTTATTATGAGAATTAATATGAAATTATGAATATTATATTTGATGAAAATCCTTCAAATATTGTTATTATTGCTAATTATTTTCTCTTATGATTTAAAATTGGATTAATTTTTTGGAATTTTTTTTTTTCCTCTATCACGAGTGTATATGAATGTAATATTGCTTTTGTTTTGGTACATCCATAATTGCAATTATGATATGGATCAGCATGCTAACTGATGAAAACAGCTCTGATGGGATTGACACAACAAAAGAGGAGACATTTTTTGCATACAACCCCACACAGAGATAGTCGCCGCTCGTCCAATTTGGAAGTAAAAAAAAAATAGAATAAAAAAAAAACCAATTCCCTAGAGGCTGCTGGTATATATCTACACAAGCAATTTCTTTTTTTTATTCTGGCAGTATTTTTTCGGTGTAATTTTTTTTTTCAGGTCACCCGTCAAAGGATCCATTGAGCCGATCGATTATCGAATTCATTTGCCTGGTTGCTTCAGCGAGTTTCTGCTTTGATGCCTCAATCTTATTACCAAAAGAAATCTTCGTAAGGTCAGCAGTCGTGCGTTGAAAAGTGTGTTTTTCTGTGGCATTGCGCCAATATATAGGTATTGTGTATAAGTATATATACACAGGACGGCATTTTGAAATGAAGAAGAAATATATTGATGGGGGAATAGCTGAATCCCCCATAGATGAACAAAGAAATAAACGGAAACGAAAAATAAATAAATAAATAAAACGAAAAACTATCACATTGTGCAAAATTGTACAAATCAAGTATGTATTGGTATATAAAATACGTTAGATAAATTCTGTGAACGATTTATTTTCACGAAAAAAATTGCGTATTCGGGCGTGAAACAATTTAATCTGATTTATATATCTGCGAATATAATTTTAATTAATGTCTGGAAGAAAAAATGATAATAAACGAAAAATAAAAAAGGTAATAATAATACATGGAAATTTGCGGAGACAGCAGAAACAATATTTGCAAAGTGGCTGGTGCGCGCTGATGGAGAGAGATCCAAAGTATGTATAGTGATTATATAACAGAAATACAGAGCGGCAATGAGCAGAAACAAATTGAATCGTGATTGCAAAAGCGCCTGAGTCAACGGATAACTCTTCTCGTTATATCCAAAAATGTATTTGATGTTTGTAGATTGAATTGAAGATAAATCAGGAGAAAATATATGTAAAGGGGAAATAAATGAAAAAAGAAAAATTGATGAATGGGAGGGTATCAAACAAGAGAGAAAGAGAAAGGATAATGAAAAGCAAAAATTCCAAAGTTGCGTGTGCACTTTATATGATATTGTTGTAGTATAGTTCTCCCTCTCATCTTCTCAATGTTACGCCCACTTTTTCTTTTATTTTTTTATATCTGTGCTTCAGAGTCTCTTATGCTTTCTCTCCTCTATTCCAAACTCGATATGGAAACGATAAATCTTCAACGTGCACTCTCATCGACGTAGTGACGGCAAAGACGAGAAAAAAAATGTATACTTGAAAAAAAAAAAAACGAAAAAGTCAACATCAGCATTTGTAAAGTTGCCAAGAATAAAAAAAAAAAAATTCATAAAATCATCGAAGATTACTTACATTACATTCAGAATAACTTTTTTTCAAACTATCTCTTTGTAATTTTTGTATATTCATTCAATGACTGATGATATTTATCCAGATAAATTAATGGTGAAAATATTTTTCTTTCTTCAAATTATATGAAGAATTATTTGTTTACCACATTCATATATATTATTATTTATTTTTCATCTGAAACTTGTCACTGTAAGAATATATATTTTCATGATCAAATAGGAAAAAAATGAATAGTTGTAACGACGTTTTGTATGTTCCCCTAGTGACATTGCCGTCACTCCCTCGATCCTATTTTATCCAGAGATATCAAATGATCCCCAAGACAATTTTGTACAGTCTTTCTACACCCTCTACCAGTATATAGTTCTTTGCTCATCGTCCTGGCTAACATTCGTATCTGTCTTATGTCCATGAAAAGTCTACTTTGTTCACATATAATTCATCTGGACAATATAATCATTTTTTATTTATTATGATAATAATTGAAAGAAAGATAAAAACAACTTAATAATAAACCCGATCTTTTACTCGTTATCTAACGCTTCGTTATTGAGCTTGTATATTTTTTTTATTTTTTCTGATGATATCCTTGGTGATGTTTACAAAATAGCAAAATGTGTAGAGTACAGGTAACACTTATAAAGTTTCATGTAACATGATAACTAGACACGACGGAAGAAATAAAAGACTACGTGAAGAGGTGTAAGTCTATTTTATACTGTAAAAAGCTTCCAGTATACATGAGCTAATACACTCAAAGAGTAGAGTACAGAAGATACTTACAAGTAAATATAAGCGGAAAGAAGTAAAAGTACATCAAAACCATCACACGCTACATGAAGTGTGTTGCAACAAGATATCATGTGTAGAAGCTTTGTGTTACGTACTTAATTCAATAAACAAAGTTTCATAAAATCAACATGAAAAATAAAAAAAAAATACATGCATTATCATAATTAAAATATAAAAATATTTAATGCATAATTTATTCTTTTATATCATAGACAGTCTTTTATTTAACAACTGTACTAAAATGTTATCACTAAAAAATCATTGATTTTAATACTTTTGTTGAAAAAAAAGAGAAAAATAAAACTTGACTTGAATATATTTCAGATAAACTTTTACTTGGTATATCTGGAAAACTATCTTGAATACAAAAATACGTCTGTATAATATAAAAAAGTCGACTGACTTAGAGAATATACATACACAAAAATGGCGGAAGTGAGCACACGACGAAATGTACTTCGTCAAATAAATAAAGAAGGCGTGTATGAAGAATGCACAAGTCCCCAGAAGCTTTTGCCGTTGACGCCTTGGGACATGCACATATATAAATTCGTATATGACAACACCTCCTATATTTTCAGGTGAAGGTAATTTAAATATTAGCAAACTCGTATATAACATTGCACGCGAGAGCGTATGATATATGTATATAACTTGTCGTAATTGTTTCACTATACACGCAAATCATCAAAGCATTTAATTGCCCTAAATGAATACGATAAAGGGGACATTTGAAAATTATAGAGATTTTTTACCAGCAAAAATACCAGGGGAAAAAAAAATCAAATGGAGATATATACAAAATACATTTTTGATGTGTCAAAGATAAAAAGAACTCGACACACACATACTATCATTTTTCTGTTCCCTCTCTTTTTTCAACTATATTACCCTTGTATTTTATTTTCTCACCCTCGCCTCATGTATATTGAGCTCGTGACACCCGAGGAAAACTCGTTCGTACAGTGACGATGTGGAAGCTCGAAGTGTAACGCGAGAGAATAAAAAATACAAAGTCTACTAGGGCATAAAAAGGGCGATACAGTTAGATAGATAGTGAGATAGAGAAAGGAAGGAGAGAAAAAAAAAAAGGGGGAGTTTAAAGAGAACGAGAAACGTGAGAGACTAACGCTCGGAGGGTGGATAGTACTCTTTTTTCCAGCCCGATAGTTTTTCCACTGACGAAAACGGCTGAGACATTCAACGTCAACATTTACAATATAGCACGGTACAGCCTGGCTGATTTAAATATTTGCACGGATCGGTAGAGTCTTCTGAATATAACTATCAATATCTATACCTTCGCTTGTTGCATGCTTAGTGGTTGATGGAGTTGATTGTTGATATTTTAAATTGATATATTCAAAAGTGGAAGCCAACTAAATTCGATAAAAGTCTGTAATAACAAATTTGCAAGAATGATATAATAAATATTTTTTCTCTGCTGCTACTACTTGAGAGTATTGTAATTTGCTATTATTGCTGTGATTGCAATTTTAATATTCTGTTTCTTGCTTTGGCCCTACTGTTCTGCTTGGTTGAATAATATTCTGATGGCAAGATGGGTTGGATATTTTGTATAAAGGCCATTAACCCAGTCTCTAAAGTGCAATCGACCACCACAAGCATATTAAAGCCTCAACAATTAGAAACTCAAGCAGTCACCCTCTTTAGCTAGTCAAATCCTTTCTCACCCTCGAATGCTCATTTATTTGTCCTCATTGTCTTTGTTATTTTTTTAGACTGTTTTACAAACATAATGTCTGCATTTATGTATGAACCGTACTAACATTTACATCTTCCTACTGTAAAGAAAAGGAGAAAAAAAATTCGTGTGCTAGTTTATCTATTAAAAGACTGTATATGTTTGTGTGAAATATAAAAACTTTTTTGAAGTGACTAAATTCCGAGTTCAAAAATGTGGACATTTGCCATTTCATGAAAATTGTGAGTCGCTGCATTAGCAGTCGCCCCTATTTTGTGTCGGAGAATGGAGAAAAAGAAATCAACCCTGTTGGTGCTAAAGCAGAGATAGAGAAAAAAAGAGAGAGGGTGAAATATATTTTATGAGAGTAATCGTAAAGTCCTCGAGATTTTCTTGAAGCCAGATCTTGACAATTTGACATTTTTGCAATTTTCCATGAGACCTTCGCCCTCGCGGTCCTCATATCGGCATTCCTTTTTACACTAATTGAGAGTGCTTTATATGAGTGTAGTGGTGAAAAACAGCGAAATTGGATTTTCAAGAGAGAAAAAACGAAAATGTGGGCACAACTACAAAGTTGACTAAGAAAATTTGCTTTCATTTACAGTGTACGAAATAAAAAACTTATTTTATATTTACTTTTTTATCTCTGCTAGGGGAATTTATTATTATTACTTATTATAACTAACGATAAAATTGACCTCGTTTGTTGCAAAGATAAACAACTCTCTGTCTTTGATAAATAACTCTTGAAAAGTATCTGAGATGGAAAGGTTAGAATAATGTCTTGTCAGCAAAATCAAAGTAGGTACATATAGTTATTTCGTGCTTTTTGATTCTAATATTATTCACCGATCGCTTCGATAAATATACTTGAAAATTATTAAGTACTATACTATTTTATATTTGAGATGTAACTTCTATAGTGCTCTCCGCGTTGAATTTCAAGTGTCGTAAGATGAAATCGCTGCGAGAGAGAAGCAAATCCACTTCCGTACTCGACAGCAAGTAATTTCTCTCGTCTCGTTTTCTCATCCAACAAACGTCATTCTTTCCTATTACTCATGTTGGCTCGCGGGGATCAACCTTTTAACCCACTTTGCATCGCATCAGACACACTTCATGCCAGTTCCTTACTTTAGCATATGATTTGCCTCATCCAATGTGCCTTTGGCGTTTACAAAATTTAAATTTCTCATGAAGATAAGTGAAACCTCTGAATTGTTTTACAATAGCGCTTGGACGGGTCACGTATTTTGAAATTCAAGTGCTAAAAGAAATTATAAAAAATGTAGACCAAAGGAGAGAAGACAAATAGAAAGATAGAAAAAGATAGAGTGCAAGTGCCCTCTAGTCAGCAAACGGAAGTCCGTTCTCTAGACCTGGCAATATAACGCTTTGCAATGTTCAAGGAAAAAAAAAATGTAAGTCTGTAAAAACGTTGTGGACATCGCGATAAATGGTATTTTTCTGGCCATACACTTGCATTTGCCATCTACGACAATATCACGTTCAGCACGACTTTCCACAAATAGTAGAAATAAACGTAAACACTTTTATACATGTGAATGTGTGAGAACAATTGCGAATGAACAAGAGTGCTGCAATGAAATAGTTTTAGCCAAACGGCCGACGACCAGTTTCCCTTTACGATCGAGTTCCACTGTATATTTCCGTATGGTACAACCTGCGATGGTACAATCGCAAAATGACAGCCTTTTGTTCGTTCGGGATATACAACAAGACACGTTTACGTCCACGTGAATCGTGAGAGGCATTCCGTATGAATGCCAACATTTGAATATTATGCAAATACATTCTCTGCATCATTCTATAGACATGAAGTAATATACATGGAACTACATGTGCACATAAACACAGGCGTATCACAGTAAGTTAGAGATAATTTTCTATGTATATTATTATTATTATTATTATTGGTATTATTATTATTTTATATTTCAGTATTATAAATGTATTTTGAAATAAAAATGTAAGAATATTATTTTTCACAAGAAATAATATTGGATAATATATTTTATCGCAATGGCGCTATGACGATCAAAGGAAGATATTTTATTTGAAAGTAAAATCGAGATTCATCTACGCGAGAAATAAGAAACGTAAGAAACGACCGTGCAGAGGAGCTATGAATACGATGTTTCAAGATCAAGCAGTAGCAGATATTTTCCGATATCGTTGCAATAAGGCGCACAAAATGGCCAGTGAGTGGAGGATAGAAGGGAGAAGGAATCTCAAATATATGTACTGCATGTCGAAGGAAACCTGTTCTATCGTCTACCAATTTCCACAAACTTTCCGGTTTCCTATACTACACTAAAAGTATCACCATCTGGTTCCTTTTGATATATTTATCAGAGTCCCTTACGTGAAAATCATTCCAAACTAATGTCTCAATTGTGTACAGTATCTTCGTTTCATCTTCATTTTCGTCTTGGGATGTCTAATCATTCCTGCCAATTAACTCAACTGATTGCGTAGCCACAACGAAACCTTCTTCCATCCTCTCTCATTTCGAATAGAACAGCTAAAATAGCTGTTGGAAGATCAACCCGCAACAACTCCCAAGTCGTACGTTTCACTTCATGTCCAAGTGTGCGCGGTTGGCAATTATTATCAGATGAGAAACGACTCTGGCAAAGCTACGGTGGCGGTTCGTGAAATCGGCGTTTTATCTCGCTCGTTGGTTGGTGCACATAGCATCGCATCAAGAGAGAAAGAATAGAAGCGAAAGAACGTGGGGAGTGAGAAAAACAAAGAAAGCTAGATAGATAGGAAAGCAATGGAAAAGGTGAAAGAGTAGGAGAACAAGAGAACACAGGCGAGGGTGAGATAAAGGGAGAGCGACTGACAAAGATGAAAGGGAATCCTACCCTTGCCTACAACATGATACGCGTGCGCGTACACCCCCTTATCGAGTTCGAGAGTAAAAGCGACGGCTGGTGGTCGTGGTGTGTAGGTGGGGAAGGTGTAGCTGACAGCACACACAGTCGAGTCGTGTCAGTTGGACGAGCGACTCCTTCAGCGCAGTATTATTTCATCATACACATGCTCATCATATATAGAGAGTACGAATTTCGCGTATACATTAACGAAATAATTTATCAAGTGTTTTCGTGTTAAGAAATCCAGTTGCGTATGATACGCAAACAGTCGTCGGCGTACAGGCCGAAGTGGGTGTTAATGATAATGGTGGGTGTTTGGATGAGAAAAGCCAAGAAGACAAGACGAATTTACATACGTAGCAGCGACGATACGTGAAGAAGAACTGGGGCATGCAGGTGTCGGGTAGTGCAATGTGGCTGTTGACATTGGTGCTCGCCTTCACGGCGGGTATATCTGCTTGTGAAGGACCGTATGAGTGTACCAATAATACAACACAGTTGTCAAATAGTACTGAGACCGCGATGTATATCGAGTGTTTAGATAGGATGACAACGTTGATCGGCGATTTTCCAACTTGTGAGTGTCGGAGTGTGATACGAAACGCCACTGGCACAATACTTGAAGTTGAGTGTATTGCCGGTGTCCCGTTGATCGACACTTTACCAAGGGATATTCAAAGACTGGTTATTCAGAGTGCGGATGATTATCAGGTGATGTCGATGTTAAATGAATTGGAGAATTCATCATTATCCCGTTTAAGTGAATTGATTATCACTAATTGTTCATTAGTGGAGTCTAATTTCACCTGTCCTTGGGTATCACAGTTAGTTACTTTGAATGTATCTGGTAATAATTTTGCGGAATTGAGTGATGTGAGAATAATAAATGGAAGTGACATTAAAGTGCTGGACTTGTCGATGAATCAGTTGAGTGAATTGTCTGCTATTGCTTTCAGGACGCTTACTGGTTTGGTGCGATTAAGTTTACGAGGGAATATTATTGAAACGGTTGATGAAGACACTTTTGTAGGGCTTGGTGTGCTCGAAGATTTGGATATGGCAGACAACAAATTAACAGTTCTACCAGACGATACACTCACACATTTATCTTCATTGCAAACGTTAAATCTTAGTGGCAATCAGTTAAGAATATTAGGTGCTCGATGGTTTGAAGCACTTGGAAGATTAAGAGAACTTGATATCTCACGTAATGGACTAACAAAAGCTGCTTCGGGTGTGCTTCAACCATTGCCAGGCCTCTCGGTATTACGTTTAGCGGAGAATCCTTTAATGGAACGTGATGTGTCATTGTTATTAGGTACGGGAAGGCGTTTAGAGACTGTTGATGCATCGCGTACTGGACTTGTCCGAGTACCGGCTGCGCTTACGCGGTCCGTAAGAGCACTTAGATTGGCTGGTAACAAACTTACGTGCATTCGGGACGGTGACTTTGATGGTTATCCATTGTTGAAGATTTTAGATCTTTCTGACAATCTTTTGAATGAGGTAGAAGAGGATGCATTGGGCCGTCTAGAAACTCTTGAAAAATTGGATTTATCCGGAAATGAATTGAAAATAGTTCCGAGAAGTTTACCTGGTAGTTTAACATTGCTCAATCTTCGCGGAAATCTCATTGAAACATTGACCTTCAATGATCTTCAGGGAATTGATAATTTATGTAGTCTCATATTGAGTGACAACTCTATTATAAAAATTGAGGAGGGTGCATTAAGTCAATTGCCGCTACTAACAAAGCTTGATATATCGAACAACCCTATCAAGCAACTTCCAGCAAACACCCTTGCCGGACCAACGAGTCTCACTGACTTGCGCATGTCAGGCTTAAGTTCCTTGGAGTGGGAAAATGAGCGACGTGGTGACATGGCCTTTCCGGTTCCCACACCGGATATGCTTGTTTCGTTAGACGTGTCACACAGTCCTGCACTTGCCGCTCAACTTCTTGCTGACAATGCAGCATTATCAGCATGCAAGAGTTTGCTGAGCTTAAATCTCATGAATACCAATATCACAAGCATTAGATTTGATTTAATATATCTCCTTCCTCAATTACGAACTCTTGGTTTGTCTGAAAATGAGTGGAACTGTACATTTGATTTTCTGTGGTTAGGTGATTGGATAAGACAGCATGAAGAAATTGAGCCACATGCCAAATGCAATTCTATTTGTGATTTCCCCGATGTTCTATTAGTGGAATTACCAGCACCACCAATAACAACCACTGTGTCTACAACTACAATCACCACTACAAGCAGTGAGTCCTCTTATCACTTTAGAATGATGGGATATCCTCAGCTTAGTGTGCCAAATACGTCTTCCAACGCTAGCAATATTAATGCCACAAAATCGAAGAGCGAGAATACCGCTATGCTAGATGAAATTCCAAATGTCGAAACTCAGCGGGTGAATACTAACGGGTCGGTTGAATTAGATGACGATAGATATAATGGAAATTCTAAGACTTCTCAGTTTCGTATGAAAGCATTATCTGATATCCGGAAAATTATCAAGCCGAGAAAAAAAACGCAGTCGATTGTAGTTAATGAAATGTCTCATAATGAGGACAAAGGGGTTACAATGAGGGTTACGACTGAAAGCACGAGAACAAATGAACGCGGTAAATTAGTTAGAGAAGAAGAGGGACGCCAAAGATTACGAGAAATCCTGGATAATCGAGTGGATTCAATGGAACGTCAAGACGATAGTTTCCGAAACAAAGATGAAACTCATGCAACTACGAACAGTGGTACATTGGACAATGTTGAATTTAGAACCTCCAATAAAATTACATGGGATTCAACAGCACACAATACAGAAAAAACAAAAAATTTTAAATTGGTAAATGGCAAAATGGAAAAAATTACTCACAATTTCGTGCTTGCTAATGATATTGCTAATACAGTTGCTGAAGAATTAAATGGGCACGCGGCAACTATTAATGCAAGACCTATATCAAATGTGGTTTCACATCCAGGAATGTTAATACTCATCGGAGCGATTATTGGTGCAGCTGCTGCGCTGACAGTAGTCTTATCTCGACGTGCAACAATACGACGACGAGATAGATATCATCGGCATGAAAACATTGAAGTACATACTCTAACGCCTACTGCAGAACTTTGGTGAACATCTTATTCGAGACAAGACTCCTAAAGTGAAACTTTGGATAAGATGGAGGATTGAGAGGGTAAGCCAAGGTCCATCGTCGAACTGTTCCAAAGATAGCAGAGAGTGAGCAGGACAATGGCAAAGTTTGCGCATTAATTTTGTATTAAATGCTAAAGAACGATGAGATTGTCGTGTCTTGTGGGGTAGAATTTCTTGTATAGTATAAGAAATACCACGGGAAAACGTTAGACAATGTTGTTTGTACTTTTAGAACTTTGATCATTCGATAATGAAGTGAGGGTGAAATGTTTAAAACACTGATGAAGCACTGGATAATTGCAGTGAATGCAGATATGACGATTGCAAATTAAATATATTGAGCCGCATAGTGACAATAACGTAATTTTCAATGTGATGGGCTTAGTTCAGCGTGTTGCGATAAAAAGATTAAAAAAAAAATACAACAGAAAAAAATTGAAAGAACCAGAGCTAAATGAAATGAATAATTGGGGTGGAAAAAAGAGTGGATATATATGTATAACAGTGAGAAATAGTAAGATGCGACGTTGCCGGTCGGGTGCACAACAGTCAAATCAGCAGATGCGATGTGACAGGATTCCAAGTGAGAGCGGAAAATGCGAATAAAAGACTTGCAGACCGAAAAACTTATTATCCTCCGACAAGAATTAAATTTTCGCCGTGCTCGGAACTAAACACGGCCAATTTTTCTTGAAATACACCGCAGAATTCCACGATTGATAAAAAAAAAAAAATGTTGAAACATTGTGAAAAAAAATATATAGAAAAAAAAAGAAAACTAAAAAAAAAAAAACGGAAAAAAAAATTAATGATAATAACAATAAAGAGGTTAGATATTATCTTTCGTAAAATAACCAGTGTCAAAATACCAACTACAATAATAAAAAATGTTGTACAAAGATGCATAAACCTGCTTTCATTTTTAATAATTCCATTATTTATAGAATAACTCATCGCGTAACCTAAATAGAAATGTACGTAGACTTGAATGTGGTCGCAACCTAACGCATTCTTGGTGTGCATTTAATATTACACACGTATTTCATTGAAATTCTCCCCCCATGCAATGTCAGAATTATTATCTACATTTGCCTGACATTGCTAAATTATGGTTCAAATAAAAACCGCTATTACATCAGCAATAAAAAGAAATATTAATAATATACACAATTACTAAAATATCTCTACATTCAACTCGAATTCATTAATTTAATCTATTGAATTGAAAAACATCTCTTTCAAATAGGAAAATACTACAGTATATAAATTGTTAAGAAGTCTAGTATTATGGTACTGTACGGGAGGTCAACAGATGATCCAGAAAAAGACGAGTGAAAACATACGATGTAAGAAGTGCAGAGTAGCAGTAGCCGTAGGCGAAGTCGAAGGAAAGCCGAGGGGAAATCTTGGCTCATCGTATTAAAGTTGTATCCATCCTATTTATAGAAATGTCTCCATACATCCCCTGAGTCTACAATTCTCGTAAATATATCACATAAAATCCAATGCTAACCTTTCACATTGTGTAGACCAAGTTTATGAACTGTCAAACAAACTACTCTTTCATTATACACTCAAATCTTTTACAAATATCAAATTCATAATAAACGAATCGCCAGTAGCTGCAAATAATCATACCTAAATATAACTTGTGGGTCGAAGCACACTATTAAACACATGAGGGGACATATTTTCCTATTGTACGATAATACAGAAATTTCAGGAAAGACCAAGAGTCCCTTAACGTTGAGAAGAGGGGTATCTTGGGGTAATATACGAGCGGATAGTCGTAATGGTAGTGGTAGAAGTGGCAGTATGGTGGATGTAATTCGATAGATAGAGCCACGATAGCATCGATCGTGGTGCCCTCCAAGAGAAGCTTCCTGCATGTGAGACCGCGTTACTGGTACGTTGTGGTCAGACAGGGGAAAGCCGACACTAGACGCACACTCACAGAGAGACGACTGAATCCTCGCTGGTGATGTTCCCATGGTCCAGTTTGCGCATAAACCCACCGTCATGTCTCCTGTACGGATATAGCGTTTCTCGCTGTCCAACGAGAAGCTTAACTTCTCTCAATGTTCCTTTTTCTTTCAGTGGATGGGCTCAAAAAAAAAGGGGAATAAAATAAATATCCTAGTACCAAAGAGGATAAGCTGAAAAAAGTCGAAGCGAGGAAAAAGGAAGGATGTGACATAAGCTTTTTTTGTCGCATGTTATGATCTGCAGAAAAATAATATCATGGTAAGGAGCTAATATTTAGCGGGAAAAACAAACCAGGGGTCAATAACTAATAATGTATAATGAATTTTCAATGATGCTATTAGTCACTTGAGACCATTGTTAAAATTCATTCGGTAAAATAGATTTACTCTGAGTAGCACTTTGGTAAACTGCAACTGCAACGTCAAATAATCTAATTGATTTTCAATATACATGAAGCTATAGTTATTTCCAATCTCTATGTTCTATTTTCGGCTGCAATCATTCTTGACTAATTGGTTTACTTGGTAACAGTTGTAGCCGCGATTGTCAATTAATACTACATTAACATTGGTGACAGGAAAAATAACAAATGGTAGAATTTTCAGCATTATTTTTGCATTTACATGACGGTTACAATGCCAAGTGATAAATAATCTAATGCAAGGCAAATAAGCTTTGGAATATTCAACACATGATGTGATAAAACCAGTGACCGAATAAATTCATTAGATGAAAATATATTTTCAATGATATTATTTATTTTAATGAACTCGTTATTCGGTAGATTCATTAAAATGGTTTTAATATTATGCTTCGTTGAATAAATTTGATACTATATAATTGTCATTTCATCATAATTTTCACTCACTGATGAGTGTGATTGTTGTGTCTAGTAGTCCTTTTTAAAATTGAAAACGAATTAGACTGCTTTTCACGTCAAGAAAATATTCCAAGTAAAATTAGGATAAACTAGATTGTATTTTACGGTACATAAAATGCAAGTGGGTTAATCATGCCTGATGGTCCATTCTACTTAGGATTCATTGCACGTCGTATATATTTTAGCCAGATGAAATAAAAAAAATTACATCATCGTGACCGTGTGCACGAAGTGCATGAAGTATACGAAGTAGAAAAAAAAATATATTTTTATTTTTACATAAGAAGAACGTACTAGGAATTTTTATTTCGAGTTAAAATCACTGTCAGTAACAATAGAAATGTAGATAATAAAAGGTTTATTTAGTGGACACTAACAAAAATGTCGTTGAATTGTATATCTTCTTCGTGAACAAAAGAAGTCAATTCTGTACATCATGAAAGCTGGATAAAAATAAAAACAAGAATTTACAATCTGAAAAACGGACAAAAAAAAAACGTGAGCAACTATTTATTTTGCCGAGGTCATCGATTCTAGGATTACCCAGCGGTCACCGTTGGGATTTTAAGTTACATATTTACGACCCTCCATCTACTCGATACGTTGGTGATTCTAAGAATCGATCTTGTGCGAGATATGAATATAACAATATCATGGTCGAAATATAAATCGTTTCCTATTGCCAACCCAAATATATCAAAACAGTAAAAATGATAAGCGATAAAAATTGTCTTTCATTCCTACATAAAAAATACAATAAACACACAAATGAATATCACAATAAACAAAAATTATATCATTCACAAATCAATTTGTGACAATAAAAAATGCTATAGAATCAGATGAATAGATACTAAAGACATTACACTGCGTAAGTAATCGATAATGGCTTTAAAACAACATTTACAAAATCCTATTTCTTGGTGGAAATGCTCCAAAGTGATCGCCTCATTTTCCACATGAAAGTTGTCAGCCAGCAATTACAGGCAATGGGCTGGCACTTACCAGTGGCCTTAATGCCCATGAAAGGGGATAGAAATGAATGAAATAGAAGTAGAGAAAACGACGCAACGAGAGTATCAACTTAATATTAATTTATGAGATTACTCCGCCCACTTGGAGGCCAACGTGCGCGCTGGTCCTTGGCACTGACGCGATACCCGCATAACCAAGTGTGTGATTTACATTTAGTATGCACAATCTACATTTATTTGTTCTGTCACTGGCTTATCGCCAGCTTTCCAAAATCATTTTTACAGATCAATAAATATATCTGTACATAAGTCTATATATTTATATATGCATTCGTGTTTCTAAATGTATATATGCAATATATCTAATATGCAATCAGTAAAGTTCATTATTCAATTTGATGTGAGCAATGTTGAAACTTCAATTGTCATTAATTTACTTCATTTAGCATTGCACAGCACCAAAGTGTTTGTCATCGTATATTCAATCTACTTTACAGCTATATGAGAAGCTACAATACTTCGATCGTCTATCGTAGTTTAGTTTATGTATATATTATTGTTCATGTTTCATGGTAAATGATATGATAGAGTGGTGGAGAGAATGAGTAAGAGTAAGCCAGAGAGATATAGCGTAAGCGAGAAAGTTTCATCGTTGTTTTGTTTCAAAAGGGGAGGGATTTACATTTCGGAAGAGATTTGCATTAATTTACGACGCTCGTTGGTACTCCGTATCCAATATCCGCAGGGATATTGAGACAGGAACTGTAAGCTAAGCTGAATGTGACTATGTTGGAGATTGTCTACGGATTAACCATTAGATTCAGTGCACTCAATGGTGATAGATTATTAATCAAAAATATTTTATTCCAACGTTAATCATCAGAAAATATATTTTTATAATTTTAACAATTAATAAAAATCTAAAAGTTCTTTAATTACGTAAATTTATATTGTCAGATATTTTAAATTAATAACCCAAGTGTCAATTATTAAGTAAAAAAAGTGCCTTGCACAAACATTAAAAGCGTTCTCCATTTGTATAATTGAGTGGTATCACAAAAGTCAAGTCGTCTAGTCCCAAAGGAGAGAGAATTGCAACCCTCTGAATTTCGTGGTTGCAGAAAGCGAAGCGAGACACTTGAGTGCTGAATGGTGAAAGTCGTCCCCTATTCACCCCGAGCTCCTTAATCGCGTAGATATAAAGGTAGAATGGGCGTATCACGTTACGCAGGACAACAATGTGAGGGAAGATGAGCGAGGGTGAGAGTTAGATAGAGCTAAAGAGAAAGGAAACACACGAAAGCTCCATCAAGGCGAAATCGTCGGTTATGTACGGGACAATGACTTTTAACCGAGCCGGCAAAGCACTCGGAGAATCGCAAGCTCTCATCGTTTAAGAACTGAGCAAACATCAACGTAGCTTATTATTCTAAGTAAAGGAAAACCATCATTCTGACGCTATGATTGTGTAGCATTCTCTGCATTTTAGCTGCTTTGCTTGCGCTCGCGTAGACAAAAGATAAAAGAAAAAGTATACAGAAAAAAAGCACAAAAGAATAGACGCGAGTATAGCACTATGGAACTAACCACAATGATGAGAGATTAAAATAAAAAGAAATGGGATAAGACAAAGGAAAAAAAGAAAATAAAACTGGCAGACTGACGGAAAATGAAAAGACGATGGAAATAATAGTGAAAAAATAAAAATGCGAATGAAAGAATAAAGAATTGTAACGGATTTTCTACATAGAGCTCATTAAAGTCATCTTGAGACTAACTTTTATCCCATACTCTAGAGCCAGTTGAAAAAGGCAATACTTATCGTCATTAATGTCATCCGTCATGACGTTTAAATTTAAAGTTTGTTATTTTTTTTTGCCTGTTAAAGAAAGGAAAACTCTTGCTCTCCGGCATCGTGTGACTATTCTCAACCTCAGGGACTTTTTATAATTCGAACTCGTTCCAACTTGGTCAACGTAAAACCGACGAACAGAAATGTCCGGAAAACTTATTCGCCGCACGGCATGAGAGCCAAGAGGCCGAGCTGAAATGGAGACAGACTATATATGTATATATGTATAAAATGTGAGGTGAAGATAAAGAAAATATATAGACGAGAAAAGTGCCCAGCTACGTCGAGAACTTTTCACGATCGATCGAAACCTCTTGAACTAAAGTGAGATCAAACACATCACTCGATTAAGTCGTGGAATCAGAGGGAAAATTAACTCAGTACTTGAAACGAGTGTATCGTATTTTCATTTTTACTTACACCCTTCATAGTGTTATCACAACGGAACAAAGTTAGTTAATCTCGTGATTGACTTATCTTTGATGAAAGAATATACGTTTATATTTTTATCGCCACGTGTGAAATTCATGATAACATTATTGATACATGTGCATGAAACATTCAAACACCAGATATACATTTTTTATTTTTAGCTACTTTTAGTTCGATGATTATGGATCAGTGTGATGAAAGATCAAATTACACACCAGTCAATTCCGTTTGATAACATGACGCGAAATTATTCGAAAGTGTATACACATAATAAATAATCGATTGAACATTTATTTGGTCATTGGAGTCAATTGTCATTTTACTTTATTTCTAAATTCAATTTAATTTAGTAATTTAATTTTTTTTTTTTTCGCATTGTTGACATTCATACTCTTCACACGAAACTGTAGAATCATATATCAAAGAATACGTAAAATATTATATTGAACTAAAATATATCATGAGAATATTGTATAAAATATATCAGAGGAAAAAAATGAAAAAGAAAACTATAAAGATAATATAATGGGCAAAAAATAAGAACTCTACATGAGAAGATATATAACTGTACAGTAATTAAATACATTGTGAAAATGAACAGGGTCACTATAGAGCACTTGAGTCAATTTCTCGCTAAGTAGAAATAGTGAGTTGTGGTCAGACATCCGTGTTGAAATAGATACACCACTGCAGTGAACTTTTACTGGCACTGCGATGACTTCGATCGACGTTGAATCGATCTAGAGCTCAAAACCCTTGAAGTATGTTGTGCTTTTAATGCTGATGGGTAAAAAAAAGAAAAAGAAAAAAAATAATGGCAAAATATCCCGCGATTGACGAATGTTGATTGGTAAAAACAGAAAAAAAAAATTGAAGATCAATTAATTAAGATCGCGATCTCTTCGATAATATAAAATAAAAAATATAAAAGAACAGAAAATAATTTTTTTATCACTCCATTAATGATATTCATGAAATTTATACCGGAATAAATAAAGTCTCTGATGCTACGAATGACAGGGCAATATACATATAGTATACAGTAATTGTTTTCGAGCTGGAAAACGTCGACGTGCAGTTGGGCGAGTGTGAGAATAACGAAAATGAGAGAATGCCAGTGCGGGAAAGAGATATGAACAAGTTGGATGACGAGAGCAACGAGTGAAAGGATTGGTAAGGGTGAGGGTAGGATTGGTTGGGACACCACCAACCAGGGGCGCTGGTTTAATCGACACGGTCACTCTCTCGCACCTGCAGCGCGTTATTAATAACTCTCGCGCACATCATCTTCGGTGGAGGAATAATCCATTAGAAGCGACGGCACACCGACTGCCATGAACGAAAAAGAAAAATAAATAATAAAATAAAAAGTAATATGAAATAAAATAAAATAAAATAAAATGAAAATGAGAGACAGAAATAAAAAGAAAAAGCCACAAATGGTACGGGCCGTTGCGGGGGGTTGTAGTGAAAAGAGAATTGAGCACGCGGCCTCGTTGGTGAAATGTATACGACCACCATTCTCTCCGGTAGCAACCGCTACAGAGATTAATCATTTTTTTCGTCTGTCCTTGTATTTTTATTTATTTTTTGTTGCTGTATATGTGTGTTATATTATTTGTTGAGATTTATTTTATCTGTGTGTGAATGATAGTATAACCTTACAATAAACAATTGTCAAAGAGATTGATGCATTAAATTATTTATTAATACAAATTTAAATTTAATGCTTTTCATAAGAAGTTAAAAAATAAATTGAATTACTTGATTAATAAATATTCAAATATGAATTTATATCAAGTTCCGTTTGAAAGTTTGTTTGAAATTTATTGTTCATCGAGAGCTTTTAATGAATTATTCACAATAAAAATAAATAAAAACTGAGAGTAAACTCATATTTGATTGGAGATTGAACATTGATCGGAATAATATACTCGCGAAATTTTTTACGTCGGTGTTTCGTGACCACTTGAACTATCAGAAGAAATAAAATTCAGTCTGTGCACAAAGGTGGTTGAGATATCTGATATTCTCCAGTAATCGGTAAGGTATATATAGCAATGTCTATACACATATAGTTGGAATTTTATTCTGACTTTTACCGAGCTAACGGATATGGTTGGGGCGGAGTTCATCCGATTCTTCGTGACTTATACTCACGCTCTCTATTCGTACGTCCACGTCGGATTATTGTTCGCAGCTTTTCTTATGGCTTTTATTCGTGAGAGAGAAAGACGAGTGAAGAAGAGAAAAAAAAATATCGAAAAGAATAGAAGAAAGAAAAATAAAGGACCATTAGAAAGCGGTGAAGAATCTTGAAAAGTCGCGGTGAACCTTCGCTCAATCGATTTCCAATTTTGCGTGAATGTTTATTACTTGAAGAGCTTCTAGGGGGGGGGGGGGGGGGGGGGGGGGGAAAGCACATTAAATAATAAAAAGAAAAATTATCTCCCTTTGCCAATATGAAGGGACAAAAATATGTTGGCAACATGCCCAAGATGACTTTGAACATGAAAGTTATGAGAAGAAGTTTCACGTTAAGAATTTGCATAATCGATCATCAGCGGTATAACTATCTTTGGTTCGATAGAACATTCTCAATCAACGAATTTTCTTGTGACATAAGTGTAGATAAATATATATATATACTGACTTGTATATTATAACAACATCAAACTTATAATTAGCATATTAGATAAAAAAATGTGGAGTTGATGGTTGGAAATGAAAAGATGATAAGTTAATTTTCTGTTGATAACTATAATATACATAGCAAGGAATATCATTATTAAATAAAACTTTCTCATTTGAAGAGTTTTAAGAGTTTTGCAGATGCTGAAAATTCTTGCAATCTTTCACTGTGAGTAATGCAGAAAAGAATACTTTATGTTAAAAAAAAAAAAAATGAGAAGGAAATAATAAGAAAATAAAATGAAGAAGAGAAAATAGCTTCCATTGCAGCAGTTTGTCGCTTTTACAACGTAATGTATAGCAACGGAGGCTTGGGTACCGTTTGCTCTCAGTGAAAATTGCTGAGTGTGAAAATTCACGGATATAATTTCAACTGATTGAATCTGCAAACTAGGTCGTTGAATTTTTTTCTTATTCATACACTGAATAATAATTATTTAAACTCCGGAAGGAAAAAAAAAAATACATGCTAGTGATTAGGAAATTACTGAGCTATACATACGATAGGAATGAAGAATTAAATAAAAATAATCGATTATTATTATATCGTAGCAATTATTCTACGAATTTTTCCTCAATTAACACGAAAAAATCTTCGTGAAATTATTCTATCTCATTTTGTAGTTTATCTATACACAAAATTTTTTTTTCTTCTTTTTTTAACAAACTCTGTAGATTGTATACATAATGAAAAGGCCACTTTGCTTCTCGCTCCATTCTCTTTTGACTCTCTTGTAAAATACGTAAGTATATCGTATTTTCATGAAGAAAAAACACACTGCTGTGAATTACATTATCGTATGATGAGGACCAAGTATCAAATAAGAACGAAAGAGTAAGATGCACGCTTTATATCGCGCCATTTTTCTTGAAAGAAATTATTCGAACGACTCCACTGGGAGATAGTATTCGTGTTGGGATGTGGGTCAACGAGGTATGGAGAAAAGAAAAAGAAAACTGAATAAAATGCCTTGAGCAAAAGCGGAACCAACGGGCGTCGTGCGATAGAAGATATATATGAAAGAGGTGCAAGAAAATGTTTTCTTCACCTCTACCACAATCTACTTGCAACCATCTCATTTGCGGATTTCTATTTTCATTATTGGAGAATGTGGCAAGTCATGAAAGATCACTGAATGTAAAGAAGAAGAAAAATGAATAAATGCGATGAAGAAGTTATGTGTGAATGGTCAGGAAGTGAAAGAATAAAAAGTTATACAGTAGAAATGATCGATAACGATGAAACTCTTAGATTTTTACTCCCTTAGTCATTGAGAAAATTCTCGACAATTTTCTTTATTATATTCCGGTCTTTTTATTCTTGATCTCTAGGAAAATATGTAATTGAGTTACTCATAGAATTCGTTTACGCGTACGTGATTGTACGCGAAGAAGAGAGTGGAATAATAAAATGAAATTAAATAAAAAAAAAAAAATAAAGAAAAAGTCGTTGAACATATCACTACTCATGGCACGTTTTGAGTAATACTAACTGCGGATTAAGCTTTCAAAGATCCTGCACGGAAAATCATATCAGTTCCCAAACTGTTATGGAGAGTACGAGAAAGTCCAAATCATTGAAAATAAATAAAAAAAAAAAAAAAGAAAAAATATCTGCCTATATTTTTTGGATAAAAATATTAGAAAAAAAAAAATATGAAAAGACCAATTTTTTCCTCCTCTTTAAACTACGTCTGTTCGCTCACCGATATCGAATTTTCTTACTGAATTCCACTTGAAGCGACATTACCTCGGCAGCATTCCAATTTGCATAGGGAGCAGGGTGGTAGCAACCACCGCATATACACGATACGGTTATCGTATATAAGTTATTTATACCCAAAAAAACTCTCTCTCTTTCTCGCCCTCACTATTCTCCGTCCAGTATCATTGTCTCTGAACCACAAGGGATACTGCTGCTGCTCATAAGAAAAAAAAAAAAAAAATAATAATAAAAAATAAAAAGAAAAAACGATAATTGGTTATCGACTCATTGATTCCCTTGGTGGACATACACGTTTATACAACAAAAGATTCTCTAATGCTCAACGATGCAAATAATCTAGAAAATCCATACTATGAAAGGTAAAATACACATGAAGTAATTTATAGCAACCATTATTTCTCCTATCGAATATTTAAAAATTTTTCAATACAATTTAAATATTTGTCTGAATAGAAAAATAAAAATATTGAACAAATTTATATATAAATTATCAATACAAAAATATTTCCATTATTATCATACAACGAAATAATGTATTTTTATTTCAGAGAAAAATAGAAAATAAATTTCCCACAACATATAGAAATAAAATATTTATATTTGTGCTTACAAAAATATATATAATATTCTCGACAACAGATTTAACTTATTTTGACGTATACTTGGTATAAATATAAATGTACGCTAAAAGGAAAACGAAAATAGAATAGGTAATAGCGTCAGATAGAAAATTGTACGATGCTCATATAAGTTTCCATGAAACTGCAAAAGGGTTAGATACAATATAAATGATCTTCTCCTGTATATTTTCCATGCACATTGTCTGTCTGATTGCCTTCACTTTTGCACATTGCTTTCACTCCTTCTCTTTCCCTTCACTCAATTCCACCACCACCCCCGAGAATCTACTACCAATTCACCGCCCCGCATTACCTCTTACTCCAATCCCTGCTTGCCGCAATGTTTCGCTCGTCGCCATTTACATATCTGTATTATTCAAGCACAACCGTTATTCAATTTCCACGCAAGTTACGAATGCATTATTATTTTAACGCTATTGTTGATAAAACTGATGGAAAATGTCATATAAATATTTTTCATATCTGTATATAAATACAGACAATATAATATTTCAAAGTAAATTATAATATTTAATATAATAAAATAATAAAGCATTTATATTTCAATCAAAACATGAATAAAATGAATTCAAATGAAAAAAAAAAAAAATAAAAAATATGATTAAAAATTATTTCGTGTAATATTTTTCACTGAGACATGTCGTAAAATTATTTCACAAGCAGTAAAATATTATAAACGCCGGTCTGGCTCATGAATAAATGACGTAGAGGACATTCGGTCATATATAACAGTCAAGATGAGCTTCCACCATTTAAGCCATCAGAGTTTAGCTCACACAAAAGGGGAAGAGAGAAAGGGACTGGCTTCGTTAACGTATATGTATTTAGTAATTAGCAAATATACGAAGTGGAAGCTCTCTACCTCTCATTCCCCTATTCTCAATATATATTTACATAGGGAGATATCTATATGTACAATATACCAAAGAGATACCAAATTAATGTGAATTATTAAACGTCCCCCAGCGATGAAATAATAAAGAATTTTTAACGAAATATTCTTTTAGGAAGGGTCACGATCGTTAATAATACTCATAAAATTTTATGATAAAGAATATAGGCACTTATAGGTAAGTTAAAATGTCGTGTAACTGCGTTTAGTTTTTTATCGAATTTACTCTTAAATTGTTACATTATTAACGAATATCGAAACGTGAGGAGAGTTATAACTAGATAAAGTGTATAAATGAAACACTTGCATGGACGTATAACGCAACCATTTATAAAGTTAATAACGTTAGCTCTTTGTCTCTTCTCTGTTTCACATATAGATAGTGGGGTCGTAGAGAAAATACTTTTTCCAAGGGTAGAAATATACTCGAGTATATATTTTATTTATTTATTTATTTATTTATTTTTCTTTTTGTGTTTATCAAACGTCGCCTTTTCCATGATGATACTCGCAGTTTTTTGTTTGCTTTTCCCTTCAAAAACCACCGCAGAAAAGATCAAACGGCAGTTGTATATACATATATGAATATAGATATATAAAAAAGGCTTGCAGATAAATAAATAAAACAATCTTAGAGTACTCATCTTGCGTTTGATGAGATAAATGAAATGGAAATTTCAATCTTAGTAATTAGCAAAAAGTTAAAAAAGGCGTTGAAATAAATTTTATTTTTATAGCATTGAAATCGATAAATTTTCAATCATTGATGACTTCTTGCTTTTTTTTTTTCTTTCGAATTGGTTTGTTGAATAGAAGTATTATATGGAAGAGCTAGGGAGACAAGTGAAAATAAGAATTGTCTGGTTGTGAGAATCGCAATTTGATCAGAAGTATCAAACGTTCCTTATGCGCGTAACTTTTTTTTTTTTTTTTATCTTTGCTCTGTAGATATATAAATAAATTGGTGAGGTTTTAAAAAACGACCGCATTGGATTGTGATGTCTGCAATAGAAACGATGAAAATGGAGGGCGAACGGATGAAGAAAGCGAAAATCGAATACATCGAGAGGATGTAAAAAAAAAAAAGTTGGGGATGCAGACGTATGGTAGCGATCAATTGAATGTGAATTTTCGGTTCTTTCATCGCCATCTTAAGCATCTGCACTATTTTTCTTATCACAAAAGATTCTTATACGTATCTTCTCTCGTGGCGCAATGACAAAGGGATATTGGAAATAATTTTTCACGTATAAAAGCCAGAGCCAATTTAAAATAGACTTTAAAATTAAATTGATCCAAATTAATCAAAAAAAAATTATCTCTTTAGATCTTATTTTTATTTTATTTTTATTTTTTATTTATTAGATTTTTTAGGTTTATATAGAATTAGATATAATTAGAAAATAAAAAAAAAAATGAAAAATCAGTAAATAAAACACTAATAAAATTAATTTGATTTTAATTTAATACGTCACAGATATGTCTTTTTCCTCTGCAGTATGATAGAAAAGCGTTGGGTTTAAATTTAATGTCATGTGTGTATATATTATACTGCAATTCATAAACAAAAGATTTAAAAATGAAATTAAAAATTTAATACCTTGGATTGATGGTTGGTCGTAAATTCTACACACGATGTCACGCATGAAAACGGCACAAGAGAAGCAAAAACCAAAGTAAAAGCGTTACAGTGATCGTAACTTCCTACATGTTGCGATACGTTAACAACTTATATATATATATATATATATATAACTACATAAAAGAATAAAAAAAAAAAAAAAAAAAAAAAGCACAAACATAGCAAGAGCCACAGTTGCGTGGATAAAGCGCGTAAACGACTGTGTCAGTAGAGATAGTACATATAAAGTCAGGCAGATGTTAAAAGCCAAATGTAATGCATATAATAGAGACTATAAAATGAGCTAACCAAAGATTACACACCATACATAATCCACTTTATACATAAACATATTTATAAATAAAATAAAAAATATATTGGAAAACATCAGTATGAAATTTCCAATATTTAATCGATGAATAAAAAAAAAAACAAAATAAATAAATAAAAATATTTAAATTATATTTTAACATGAATTGGAAATCATAAATGGCACTGACAAATACTAAGCAAAATTAATACAATGAAGAGCAAATGCTGAATATTGGAGTCGTACGTCGGACATTGGGATTCTTCGTGTCGACGCTCAATTAATGGGTAAAGCTCGTCACAAAATTATAGTGGCTATTGGAGGGTGGCGTGTATCGTTTGGCATTGACTACGTGGCGGTAGATACGTGACGAGGCACAACGAGATAGGAAACAAAGAGAGGAAGAATATATATGTATATATAGACACACAGACACAGAAAATATAATAATAAAGCTGTGAATGTTGTATGTATATGGATATATATATTTGTATGATGGTAATGGCGTCGCGATGGACTGTGCGCAATTAATGTCAATCAATATGTCATTTGAGGGGTGAGTTGCATTCAAAACGCAACAAGTTGATATTTATTTGTATGTATATATTTTTTTTTCGCATGGGTATGTATGTGTAGGTGTATTTTTTTTTTTTAATTTTATTCAGCTGGAATGTAGATATATAAATATATATTTAGGGGTTGAGGAAACGCAAACGCGACAGAGACGCAAATAATTCTCGAATTTAATTAAATTGCTTCATTTAGTATCTCTCTTTTTCATTTTCTCTGTTGCTGTCACTTCTGTCTTTGGGTTTGTGAATATAACAGTGAATTCACGAGATGAATTTCGGGTGGTTGTATTTGGTAAACACGCAGCTGCGTTCATGAAACGCACTTGACATTAAAATTTATTATTGCGCTGAGATTGAATTATGTAAAAGTAAAAGAAAAAAAAAAAAAGTAAAATGTAAGAAGAATATTTTCTTCTTCATCTGCATATATTTTTATATTTTTATAGAATTATTTTTTTAATTAAAAGTTAATGAGAAATATATTTTAAAAGTAAATTTTATCGTTTGAGAAATTTGTGAAAATGATGAGGTAAAAAAATTCGAATGTAAAAAGTGTTGAAAATATGAAGAAAAAAAAATAATAAAAAAAAAAAAAAA
>JAQQBS010000003.1:7900081-7923528 GCA_030347275.1 Microctonus aethiopoides | reverse complement strand
AAAAAAAAAAAAAAAAAAGAACTAATAATTGTTGTATATAACAAAGACAAACAACAATGAGCTGTTGATGTTGAAACACGAAGGATAAACAGGGCAGTTATTCATACATAAATTAGAAGCGTGAAGTGAATACTGTAATGGAAAGGGTGAAAAGAGAAGAGTGGGGAAAAGGCCGCGTTTAATTAAATTTTGTGTCATGATATATGCGCCAGTTATTACGGCCAACTATCCCCTCTTGCCTCGTACTTTAAAACAAAATCATGTCTTTATAAGTTTTGCTATCACAATTTACCTTAAAAATAAATACGATTTATTACCTAACGAAATAATAAAAAAAAATGTATATAAAAATATAAATATATCAATGAATAAATATCATGAAAAAATAAAATTTCCATTTAATATTTGATACGTGGTATTGAGCTATAAATAAACTATGATTCAGTTTCTCTATTTCCTATCAGAATATATATCCTGAGTGCATCCAACAAATAATATATACATATACGTGAGTGAATATTTTCATCGAACATTTCGCGCTGACGTTCGCCAGATTTTGAAACTAGTTGTGGACAAACTAGTTTTGAAACGGACACACGACACCCGGCCATCGGAAATATGCCACCTGGTTATAATTTACCTATTCTGTCTGCATATGTATGCACATACGTACCTAAATAATCAAATGACTATCTAAAACGTAACAATATATAATGATTTTATCCTGTTTATATATAAACTTTCATATAATATATCCATGTAAATTGTTTATCCGATAGCACGCACTTTTTGAATTATAAATTTTAATTTTTTAGTATTAAAATTTCTCAAAAAGTTTCACAAACTTTATATACTATGACATATCAACTTCATCCAATTTTGACAGCTGCATCAGTCATAATATTTCTTATGATCTTCGCCCTTTTATATACATTTCATTTTTATGATGACATAAAAAATTTTCCAATAAACTTGAACCGACCGCTTTAAGAGGGAGCAAAAAGAAAAATTATAAATGATGCTGGCGCGATTGCTCTCCTACTTGCGATCACCATACAACAAGTATGAACAAACTTTCACCTTTACTACTTAAGGTCTCAAAACTGAAGACAAGTCAATAAAATTGTTGCACCGTCCTTTTTATATATATTCATACTCTCTCAACTCAATTAATTATTTTTTTTTCTCCCGTTAATCTTCAACTCAATTCATAAAACAACTGCACTTGTGAATTAATAATATTTACAAATATTTATCCAATAAAAATTTTACAAACACTGCAATATTTATTCAGGAAAAAACTTAACGGATATGGCATGATATAATTTAAAAGTTATTGGTTCGCGCAATAAATTCGTATGTAGATAGTCCGTGAAAATAAAAAGTATTCATCGTATCAATAAAGATTTATCGTTATATATAAATAAAATATTCGAAATCCATAAAAAAAAAAAAAAAAAAGATTTAATAAAAGTACTCACCGCCCAAATCTGCAAAAAATATTTCTCGTAGCGCGAGGAATTCTTCCTCTACTGGCATATCCGGCTTACCAAAGCAATCATTTTCCGGCCAAACTAATCTGGAAAAATAAATTTTTTTATAATTTTTCCATTTTCCTTTTGTCATACGTATAGATATATGCATATTTATGATAAATTTACGAGTCAATTGAGTTGAATTACTCTGATTTTGCTATTGTGATTGAAATAAATATATGTGATTGAATATAGAATATTCAATGAGACGAAATAGAGAAGAGGAGAATGAGAAGTATACACATCTGAGTGGCAAGTTTGGATTGGATGCAAGCAATGAAAGCTCTTGCTAGTAACCAACGCTCACTCATTCTCTTTATTCTCAATTCTTAAAGTATAATATACGTATATTCCATCACGACCTGCACCAAAATCTTCACATACTAAAATCAAACTCCTCAATATGAGCAAAGTTAATTTATATATTGTAAAATTATATTCACATCATCATCACCAAATAATTTACTATGATCAAACTCGGCTTTTAGTTATAAACTATACGACTTTCTTAATAATTTCCATTCATCTTATGACATCAAAGTGCAAATCATTGAAAATATACGTTCATGTGAATTCAAATAAAGCCATTCTCACAACCCTATTTCAACAACTTTATTTAATGATGCAGACAACGATAGATAATACACAGAAAGAAAAATTTCAAATGGAAAAGGCAATTCAGTCTTTATACAAGAAGTCATAGAGAGACGAAGCAAGAAAAGCTTTTTGTAAAGTGCAAAACGTTGAAAGCGCGCGCGCGTTCGGCCAATCCAATAAGCATGAAGCAGTCACAGGGGACGAAGGTACAGAGAGTGGTCCGTGTGCCCCTCTGGTTCCTGTCATCGTCGTTGTGCGAGAAGGAAGAGAGGAACCGACTGAAGCGGAATATATAGCAAGATGGTCTGAATAGAAATCCAGTGCCATACAATTCCCATTATTCCACCGATTCTCAGCGCTTTGACAATAGGGGTGGCCTGCCCCTCTTTGCACTCCCTCTCTCCATTTGTGCCCATCTAAAACGTGTCTCCTGGCCCAGCAGCAGCAGCCGCCACCGTACACGACACGAATGAATCCTATTTTATTATTATCATTTTCCATTATTTTTTTTTTGTATATAATATTTTTATTTATTCCATACTCTACATCAAACGATAAAGCATTTGCTTATTATCTTAAAACTCCGTCTGTTATTCATTGTAGACACATGAATTATACTGAGGAAAATTAAATAATTAGCCATTATCAATAAACGTAACAATGAACATTATACACCTGCCATCTGCATATATGAATTAACAATATTCCTACATTACAAAACCAACCATGAATTCACTATGCTACGAGGCAAATACTAAGCCCAAAGATTATATAGTTCATCAAAGTATAGGGGAATGTAATGTGCGACGTTATAGTGTATTTGCACAGCACAAACGAAGAGCGGATCATATATAGATCCCCTTTGCACAAGGGATTTCGCCATAAGAAGGGGGACCAAGCCACTACATTGTTTACCATAAAACCGGTGATATTAACATAAATGTGTTATTAATAATACCGTTGGTAGGACGACGAGAGTGTTGTAGAGAAGGAAATAGAGAAACAGAAGGATCAAGTGACCCCAGTACTAACCTATATAAAGAGATAGATATACATATGTGTGTATGAGTATGCGAGAGACGTCGAGGCGGTCTGCCACCTCGCATTCAGCCTCGTTGTATGCACAAGGCGCTACGATAGCCATGTGGCTTGGATTTCCATTGTCCGTGCGCCACGGTACCGTCCATAATAGAACGTGAGATACAGAGAAAGAGAGAAAGGGAGAAGATGAGAGAACCATATGAGGAAGCACACAATTCTCTATCAGCAGTGGACTACGTTTCGTTCTCTTCCTCGCGGTCCATCAGTTCAAGTATTGGTAAGAGGTATGAGAGGGTGACGATAGTAATGAAACGTGAAGAGGGTTGCATAGTGGCGACTGATCCTGCCAATAGGTTGCATTATTGAACCAATTTCGTGACTGGGGAGAAAGATACCCCGCCTATCTAACTAAAATACGATGGAGAAGCAAATGAAAATAGAAAGGGAATAGAATGGAGAGGAGAAAAAAAGAATGAAACTGTGGGAGTGTCAGAATACGAAATCTGGTCGTTGGACGATAACGAGCCCCACGTAAAGAGACAAAAAAAAAATAATGAAAAAAAAAAAAAAAAAAATAAGAAAAGACAAATTACGATGAAAATATCTCTTAAGGGGTTCGAAGACTTTTTTTTTTGTAATAAAGCGTTTACAGAATTTTTAAGGGTATCGTTTAGCACTTTTTTACTCAATTAGAGATTCATTATTGTCATGAAGAGGTAAATTTTTTTTTTATTCTCTTTTGATTGCTTTTTTTTCGGCATTATTAATGATTATAATTGTTCTTGCGAAAATGAACAGTGTAGAAAATATGGAAATTGGTAGTAATATGGAGATTGTGTGAATAGAAAATGTGAAAGGAGAAAAAAGGTAATATGTATAAGAACAAACTATTGCCAATACTGATACGTAAAAGTTTTCCAAGCGATGTCACTGGAATGTTAATAGAGGAATGGAAGAATTCTCACTTAATGCACTCGTCTCTTTCTTGCTCTATACAAGTTTCTATTTTCAACTATTCTCTGTGTACGGTCTTTGAATTCCACTTAAACCGAACGTTCATTCACAGTTAAATATGTATGCATGGAAATGTACAATACACAGTGAAATAGAATTGTTCAAAATATTCAAGGGGATAAATACAAACAATAATTAACCGACAATTAGAAAGAGAATTTAATATTATATATCAAAGTCTGGCATCACGGAAATTTAATTATTAATATTAGTCGATAATTGTATGAAAACCAAAATATATTGAGGAAATTTAACGTTCGAGAACAAACATAATTTTATTTTCCTACTAATTGGTAGTAAAATAGTTATTTGAAAAATACGTGACTGGAAAATAAGTGGCAGAACGCTCATAGGAAAGCTTGAAAAAATTTTTTAAAAAATCTTCGCACGTAATTCAGGTTAGAGTGTATTCGATCAATGAAATGTTACGCTGTAAAATTAGTGATAACGACTGCGCAATGCTTTACTGTGTATGAGTGTGCTTACATATATATATAAATTATATACAGAATAGTTGCACTCAGTTTCATGTGATAACAGATAGATCCTATGAAGAAAGGAATTGGGTTAAAGCAAGTAGAGTCAAGAAGAACAAAGAGAGAAATACGAAAAGAAAAAATTAAATGAAAAAAAAAAAAACAGAAAAACAAAGGAAAAAGCTCCTTATTTTTGTTTTATTTTGCTTTAACGAAGCTCTTACGTCTTTGTAACTCCGCAACGAAACACGGAAATGAAATTTCTCGGATAGACGACGGTATAGACACTGTTTTTTTTTTTATGGTAAAAAATTCACTCGGTATACAAAAGTAAATTCTGACTTGGATTTTTTATTCACCCCTTCCGAGAGCGCGTGCACCCATTACAAGAGTGAACCTTTTGTTTATCAAAACAATGACACCGGGACCGTGTCCCACGGAGAAGTTAATTTTCTCTCTTTCCCTCTGTTTGTATGTACCGCACTTTGCACCGGTGGCCTGTTGTCATTATTATATGTGCGATATACATACACAGGATGGGTGCGGTAACAGAAGAAAAAATAATGACACCCTTGCGGCGTCATTCCTCAACGTACAACGTTTTTGGATTCTATATTTTTATGTCGAAGAAAAAGTTACAACTTTGCACTCGACCGTCACCAGGAAAAGAGAAACGTTCGTGGCTTGACTGTGATCGTAAAAGCCAACGATCCCTGTAGTGATGATACGTAGAAGGCAAAGTGTACACTTTCCCAATGTGTGAAACGGAAAAAATAAATAAATAAATAAATAAAAACTACGGAACCAAAATTTTATACCTTGCAGATCGTAAAAGTCCAACAGCTTCTTCAAATTTTTTTCGCCGCATCAGTCTTTGAATTCTCTTCATTGTATCACTCCTGTACGTGGGAAAAAAATTTATATTAATAAATAATTTCATTTATTTGATTTACATTATTTTTATTTTTATTTTTATTCATTGTATATTACTTTTGATCATCTATTGGCACATCGGAAGCTGCATCAAATGGCACAACATCCGGTATTGTTCCCTCTTGCATAACAGCAGATAACTCTGGACCAACCTCATCCCAACGTTCATCCAAACTTTTTGTCGGCAGTGTTGGTTGTTGTTCTTTTGCCATTTTATTTTTATTTACTTTTTTGCGTGGCTTTTTTGTCTTAGCAACTATAATACTACGTCCTTGTGCGCAAAATTGTTCAAGCATTTTGAGGAATAGATGAACGGTAATCAGCAGGTCCACCAAGTAGCTCCTAAATGTTTGACAATAAACAAAAATAAAATTCATTAAGAAAGAAAATTTAATTAAAGTTTTAAATATACTAAAAAGATCCCGACTTTTTCATTGTTTTTTTCTTATTTTTTTTCGCTTTATGCTGTGAACAAACATGAAAAGTATTAAATCGGAAGTACCGGAAAACCTAGCGAACACTCGCTAATCTTTCATTCGCCAATGACGTCAATAAAAGTTGTTTTTTTTTTTTCATGGAGTAACATCAAGAAAGGAGGGTCAAGAGGAAGATAGCTAAAAAAAAAAAAAAAAATAAGAGACTAGTGATGAGAAGTATACACAACGATAGGTAGGTCGACAAGAATATCGGCAAAGATGAGTGAAAAAAGAAGCAAACGCTCAACAATGTGACATAAAAAAAAAGGGCAAAAGCAGGAGAAAAACAAGAAGAGAAAAAAAAATCGAAGAGACACTACCTTTAGTCAAGCGCTCGTCGAATGAGAACGAGTGGAGTAAATATGTCTGCGGTAGATAAAACTTTTGGTAAACAATTGTTGAGCCGCGCGACACAAACCGGAAGATCCAGTCACTATATATATACACATATATATGTATATAAATATACCACAACCGTTACACAGAGATGTTTATCGATTTTTGACTCATGTCTCGCGAAGTATTGTAGGTTGGGTTATTGGCCCCGCCAATATTTTTTTCCTCTCCGTTGCTCACTCCTCTTTTGCTCTGAGAAGTTTGTCAGACATCACAAGACCCAATATATACAAGCTTCAAAAAGTAGTTTACTACTTTATTATTTCTTTTTTTTTTTCTTCCCGTTATCGACTTTATACCAGGCAACATCCCAAGACTCTCGTTTTTAACCGTAGATTGGAGTAATCCACTGTAACCCCCCCTTCCTATAAACTCACTTCACAATTTTGCAAAACATTTTTTATCTTCGATTAGATATGTATTTTTTATTCAATCCTCAAAGTTATAAAAATTATTTTATAATCTCACATAACAATAATATCTCATTATTAAAATGTTATGAAATAAAATATAGAGTTCACACAAATTGAGTTGTAATAAACGAGAAATATTCAAATGTGTTAGAGAAATTGCAGGATGGTAAAGAGAGTTTGCGATAAAATGTCGACAGTGCTTAGGAGAGTAGTACTCGCTTTTGGAATACGATACGGTACGAGCAATGATCGTTAAACGTTATTAGGATTGGTGTTCAGGAGTTAAAGCGCGATACTAACCGTGGCATTTTAAGTCTGTCGTAGCATAGAAGTTGGGATAGTATCGTTTCCCGATATTCTGGAACGTAAAATACATTGCTCTTAATGACCTTACTGGAATCTCGCACCCCCTTGTCGGTAGTTTTATCCATAGCCGACAGAGTATGAAGAAGCTCCTGCAAAAGCAAATGGGGAGGTTGAAATGAAAGAGCAAAATCTTGCAATTGTAAATTCTTTAAATCGCATGAATAACATTTAAACACAGTTTAAACTCTCATTATAAATTTATCTGTTTACATTTATATCATCATTAGAAAGATCATAAACATGAGTTAATTAAAATAATATGAATTTCGACTTACTTGATAAGCTTTTAATGCGAGATGAAGACGTTTTGACCAATATGATGTTCGTTTTTTATCTGATATCATCATTTCATAATATTGCTCCATTTGTCGTTGTACAACGTAAAATATTTCCGTCGAAATTGTCTCACTGAAAACAAATATAAATGTATAAATTCGTGAAATAAAATTGGTGAGTAATAAATATTAAAAATATATTTATAAAAAAAAATAAATAAATAAATTCCCATAGTCGGAAAAAATACGTCGATAAGATATGGGAATATATATATTTACAAATTCCAAAAGTACTGACGCTGCCGAAAATAAGTGAGAAAACTTTGGGATGAAGAAGAAGAAGTTCTGTATGTGAGTAGAGGAGAGTTTGAGTTGGAAATGGAAAGCGACGGTGAACTCATTGGCAAACTTGAGAGAACATTCTTCTCGAATAGGATATACTCACCCTCTTGATCTTTTTATTTTTACATTCGACATAGGAAGAGAAAGAGGAGGAAGAATGCAAGCGACACCTACCTCACATATTTCACCTGGAACTTGTAATAGCGGTTGAACTCCATGAAGAAGCGCATTGCCCAAAGATAGTGGCTCGCATCTGACTTATCAGCATTACTTTCACCAATTATACATGACTTGGCATGTCTCATCACAGGATTATAAGCTCCGATGAGAAATTCCATGCAAAATTCTTTCAAGAATAGACGCACGCTCAATGCTGACATTCGTTCTTCATTTGGTGGTTCAATCAGCACTCTATTCTTTGGTTTTTTTACTTTCACCTATTCATTTAAATAAAATTATATTTATATTTTTTTGTTCTATTTAAATTAAATAAATTATTTGAATTTACATTCAATTTAAATGTGAAGTTAATAAGATTCAATGACATCCGCAAATGTTTGCAGCATAAGGCGATGAGTGATGCAAAAGCGGAGGGGAAAAAAAAATATGGGGAACATACAGAGATGAATAAAGAATGACCCACTTTCCAATGCTTGAAACCATTAAGCAAGACCAAGCTTAATTACGCGCTAGAATATCTCTAATTAACAGTCGTATTTTCATTCCTATCCAACACCCTTTCCCACCCCCTATCCTTTGGAACTCCCATTTTGCCGCTAATGAAAACTATCGTTGGGAAACCGGCTGCTAATTGAATGAAGCCATTTTCGAGTTTTTATATGAGATAAAAAAATAAAATAAAATTTTTAAAAAAGAAAAAATCTGAATTAATAACATTTGCTTTGCCATATCCTCTCATGTTATAGTTGGTTTTTATTTTATGATAATTACCTTGTCGTGAGAAAATTCCAATGCTTCAATTTTTTGAAATGGCTTATGACAAATTAATTGATTTTCACCAATGGCTTTCATATTTTGAACGACAAAAGTTCCACCAAATCGCGAATGTCTGTAATTAAATATGAGAATAAAAAAAAATTAATAAGTTTATATTACAAAGTTTATCAGCATGAATGTAAAATAAATAATATTAAATGAAAGTTTTAATAATTTCTTCTTGCTTTAACATTACAGCAACGAATGAAGATAAATTAGAAAATAAACATTTCATGTCTAATTATTTCTTTTTGTGACAAACTCCAAGGAACATTAACGCGTGAGATATGTGGGTGAATATCTACTCATTATAAAAAATGTCGCTCGCTTCGCCCCAACAAGTGGATAAAAGCGCTTGCCATTCACGTCTAAAGCATTTTTCTGTTTTAAAAAACTGGGTCATAATCATTACATTGACAGTGTAACCTAACGACTGCTACTATACGACTACCACATCCCATCCTCGTGTATGCAGTGAACACTTTTTTTTTTTCATTTTTATGTCATGTTCAAGCAGCGTTAGACATTAATGTTTTTCTCTCTCTCTCTCTCTTGCACATCTACATTCTATGCCGCAAAACGTGAATAAAACCATTTTCATTTGACTCGTTGAAGTCCAACAGAAGTAGCGTCAAATATTACAAAAATAAAAATAGAAATAAATTTTTTTTTTCTTTCACATCACAAAAAAACTTTTGTTTTCTTTGTGATGTTAAACGTCGAAATAAAAGTGTACCATTCTCTCTCTCTCTCTCTCTAATATTAAAGTGCAGAAATGTAGTTGAATAATATAAAATACAAAGAATAAAAATTTTATTTTGTATGTAATAATTTACATACCGAGCGCTAGTGTATTTTCTCATTTTTTCCATCTTTTCCGTAATTTCACGTCTACGAATAGATAATAATTTAGCTTCATCGCGCTCCTTTTCCGCTACACTTCTCTGCAACCCAACAGTTGCTAATTTACTCGCATTTTGTTCACGCAACATCAGTGCAATAATCTATTGTATCAAGAAAAAACATAATGAAAACATGAAATATAAATTAATTGTTTGAACAATTGTTAATCAACGCGGAATAAATTATTCACCTCGATTATTTGCATATGAAATTGTTGCTCAGTGCTGTTGCTAGCAATAAATAATAATAAATCAACGATTCCTGACGTATGGAGAGCAAACAGCAGCTGTGAAAAAAAATTGATTAATAAAATTAAGTAAATATATTTCTGTATAATTAATATTTAATAAATTCATATACCTCATCGTGAACAGTTGCATCATTGTCAGCACGTTTATCATTATCATCCGGTGGTACTTGAAGAGCATTTCTAATTAATGTTAAAATTCTCTCAATAATCAATTCATTTTCTTCACCTCTCTCTGCATAATCCTAAAATAAATCACATAAATTAATTCAATCAATCAATTAATAAAGAAAAATATTTTTATATTTTCACTTACGATATTTAATATCTTTCCCAATCGATTACTCGCTACTGACCAAATACGATCATCAGTTAAAGCTTTTTTATATGATTGTAAATAATTAACCAGTTGTAAATAATAACTACGATTTGTTCGTTCAGCTGGCAATTCAGAATTATAAACCATCAATGCAGGACTTGTCAAATTAATCATCAAACTGTAATTTAAATATAAAAGCAAAAGTCACATCAATAATCAACGAACAATTATCACAGAAAATATAAAATATAAATTAATTTATGTTCATTTTCTCCTTTCATTACAATGAAGAATAAAAATTATTATTCACCGTAGTAAAACGTCCCACAATTCTTCATTGTCTTTAAATTGAATAAAAATTTGAATGAGATCTGTCTCAAGAAGTTTGGCTTGACCAAGATAACGTCGGACAATATTTGTTTCATCGTCTCGTTTCAGATATTTAATCAAATCTTTTATAACATCTAGAATAAAAAAGTAAAAAATCTGTTGAATATTATTCTTCAAACAAATGTTAAATAATGAAAAAAAAAAAAAAAACTCACTCAGTGCATCAGCATCCAAATGATAAGTTGCACCATCATAATAACCAAGAGCATCGCATGTTGCTGCGAGTTCTGCAGAAATATAATCCGCCATTTTGTTTATAAACTTTGGTTTTACCAATAATATTTATAATTATTATTCACTGATAACTGATAATAAGTGCCACTGTGCCATTAAATAAAATAAACATTATGAATTATTATCATCATCACAACTAGACAGTATTTTTTAGGTTATGTTCGTGACGAATAAAATATTCACATTCATAAACGAAATATATTTAATGATTGACAATGATAACTTATCACTGCGAACTGGAAGAAAATATTCTCTAGATTCTACATCCCTGTAATTCGAAATCACTTTTCTTTAATAACTAATAAAAAAAAAGAAAATTCAATTGTACTGTGTACCGGGTATGTGAAAGAACGCAACAGGTATATAAAATAACGCGGGAATTCATCGTTCATAATGCGAACACAGAGGGTCATGCGCAGTAAGATATATTTTTTTCCTAGATGGCACTGCTGTTCCACCTGCTGCTGATTACAATATCTAAATAAAAAAAGATAATTATTAAATTATAATTATATCTAAATAATTAGTCGAAATAATTCCTCACCTTTAACAAAACGTGTAACTATTTCTTCTCATTCATTTAACATAAATGCTTCATTTTTCTTCAATATTTTTATTTACTTAACAATGAAGTTAGGCACAAATATCACTGCGCATGCGCAGTGCAAACCATAAATTAACAATACTACTTCTTTATTTGAATTTCTAACCTATTCAAATCTGAATAAAAAATTCCAACATAAATAAATTTTTAAAATTTACTCCATTAATATCCAAGTCAATAATAATTCTAATTTATCTTTATAACCTAACTATTTATAAATCACTTTATATCTAATATTTATATTTTTTTTCCTCTTTCATTAAAATACTGTTTGGCGAGACATTTTTATTACAGGTTTTTTTACGAATTCAAGCATCCACGAGCATGATATAATTACCGGCGTAAAAGGACCCATCAAATTGTTATCAGTTATGACCTGGAGGTTAACGCTTGCGGCAATCATTATTTCCAGGCGTTAAACGAGAACGGTATATAACCAACAAAAAAATAACGAACAATGAAACGTAACAAAAAATATAAAGGAACAAAAAAAAATTATTAGATAGCACAGACTCGCTCGTTTCAGCATTTATATTCGTGATTTTGGATGATGAGATTATAATACCTGTACATGATCAAATATAAAAAATTCACATATAAAATAAATAAATATAAAACTTCAGTATCATCCAGTCTTTGTTCCCTCCATGTCGTAAAAATCATCTCTGCCATGTATACATATATAAATAAACATATATTCATTCATAATACTGAAAATTTTAACTGGAACTTTACAGCAACGATCATCAGCTACAGCTGGCGACTCTACTTCAGAAACTAATTTGCTACATCCCCGTCGGTAAAATCATTAAATTCCAACTAATACTATACATATATACTCACTCATTTCTGTCAGGCGTATGTGTATATAACCGTATGACTCTGATTACTTGCATCAATTTAATTTAAATTATTTCATGCACCAATGTCTACATACAATGTATACAAATAATTTCAACATTTACATTAATTAAATCCGATACATCTCCATGCGTGAGTAATAAATAAAATAAAATATCGAAACATTATATTCCATGTAATCAAATGAAATAATTATATAAAAACTTGAATGAATAAATAAATAATCCATATATGTATAATTACGAAGAATATATTACCATTGTTCAATTCACATTTAGTTTGCATGTTACATCAACAGAATAACAATAAAAAGGATCAAACGCCTGAACATTATATAATATATATACGTGTATGGTTTTGTATATATGGGCAGGACTCACTCGTTTACTATCCCCTATTTCCCCTCATGATCGTGTCCTCGCTGTTGCTCTCTTGTGCGCGCGTGTATGGCATAATGCACGATATTTACATGCGGGTCGCGCGCAACAAAGAGCTGGGCTTCACAACGAGATCGTGTGTGTAACGTATGCTAGTGCTGTTTTAGCAACTACTGCGTGTGCTAGCTACCTCGAATTGCCCTGTCTTGTAACATAACTTTAGACCTACTATACTGATACAATTGCGAAATTCCTATGTGCATGTGTATGCACATACATATGTATAGTTAAGTAGGTACTTATAGAGTACTGTACAAATTCATCCAGTTTTTCTCGAGTCGATTCTCTAGGGATTTTTAACAGGACTTTAAATCGCCAGGAAAACATTTGCACTGTGCACACTACTGATAACTAACTGTTCACCAAAGTTGTGTGCAAACTCGATATTATGAGGGAAAAAAATAGAATACAATATTTAACACCCATTTTTTGTTTATAATTTTTTTTTTTTCATTGGAAAAAATTTTTTTTCTCATTTGTCATGATTATTTGAGTCAATACACATTTTTTTTTTTTACTTATTATGCTAGTATATAGGTGTGTAAGTGTTTATGTATATGTTGTGAAGAGCCACCAGCTGGCAAAAAATAGATTACAACATTTAACACCCATTATTGTTTATAATTTTTTTTTTTCATTGGAAAAAATTTTTTTTTCTGATTTGTCACAATTATTTAAATTAATACACATTAATCGGAGCTTTTTTTTTTATTTTTTACTCATTATGCTAGTATATAAAACAGCCCTAAGCCGATAAAAAAAAATGGAATACAATATTTAACACCCATTTTTGTTTATAAAATTTTTTTTTGATTCGAAAAAATTTTTTTTCTCATTTGTCATAATTATTTAAATTAATACACATTATTTGAAGCTTTTTTTTTTAATTTTTTACTGGTTATGCTAGTATATAAAAGAGCCTCCCTAGCTGGTAAAAAATATAATACAATATTTACCATTCATTTTTGTTTATAATTTTTTTTTTTTATTCAAAAAAATTTTTTTTCTCATTTGTCACAATTATTTAAATTACTACAAATTGATCGGAGCTTTTATTTTTATTTTTTACTTATTATGCTACTATATAGGTGTGTATATGTATTTATATATATGTCGTAAAGAGCCCCCAGCTGGTAAAAATGACTAAAAAACATCATTATAACAAAAACTACTGGTACTCCTCCTGCTGTTGCTGCTGCTCAAAGTCGTAATAAGCAAAATTTATGATAATACTATTTGATATTCCTTTACGCGTATTGAGGGTGACAAAATAAGAAGAGGGAGAGTGCTCAAGTTTGTATATTGACTATAAGTATAGATATTATGTACATGTATAACCAAAGCACGTATTTGTAAGGGCTGAAGCTCATTGGTTTCTTCTTCTTCTTTTTTTTCCCCCGGCTTTGTTTTCCTCCCTCATTTCAACGCTCTCTCATTGCGTCAATTCACTTTTAATATGATCCTATACAAAACATAAATAGCCATTGAAATATGTCTGTATCATCAACCCAATGTGGCTTTTGTGATTACGAATTTTTTTTTTTTTCCTTTTTTTTCATTTTGTATAACCAGTTGAATATGCAAAACTTCCTCGTGGTTGGTGTAAAGAGAATACTGGATAAAGAGAGTACGCACAAATATGCTTTCAAAGTGAATACACGTCGGAATAAATAGATAAAAGAAAAAAAAAAAAAGAAATATAAAGAGAGGAGAGAGAACACTGTGATCACTTTGACATGAACCGCACATTACTCTCGCACGTAGACGTATATTTGCTGATGTTATTTTCCACTCGGCAAGTAATTTTTTTTTTTCACGCTCTCTTTCATCACTCAATGTACCTTTAAACATACCAACATTTGGATAGTATGGACAAGTATATCTGTATATTTTAGAAATGAATTTGGAGAGACACATCGCAAAAGCAGTTACTCTCATTCCTTTTACTATTTTCCCGAGCGTCGCGTGCTGTCACTCACGAAAGATTAATAAATGGATTTCACGATCTCTCCAACGAACCCATATATTTTTATTTTATCTGATAAACCTTTGAAATACTTTAACGTAAAATAAATTCAAAATAAAAAAGAAAGTAGAATTAAAATTAAATAAATTAATTTGTTAGCAAAAAAACATGGACAATTTATCTTTTTCATCATTTTATTCTGCTTAACGCAATTTAATTATTATTATATATCCTCTTTATTTTTATTATCTATTAAAATATATTATTATTATATATAAAATAAGATGAAAATTGATATAATGTGAATTAAAAAATTTTTAAAATTAATTTAATGAGATTTTATATTTTTTCTTGTGAAAAAATATAACTTCCGTCATGTAGATAATGAGTCTCTTTGTCAGGATGTCTCTTCTATACTCAGTGACATTCAACTAAAGATACTCTTGATGGCATTGAAACACGGAACACTCGCATTTGAATGCCGCGTTAATTTACTATTTTGTATACATATATTTATCTCTATATATATCATTAAGTGTATGTATGCAGATGTACGAGTGAAACATGTCGCATTTCACATCGGGAGCGCGGTTGTGCGGCCAAGCTATGGCCATTGAAAATCAATCGTCTCATTCATTCGTATTGTCAGTGTGGTAAATAGTTAATGACGCACAGCGCGAGAAAATCAATTTACCAAATACACACATATATATTATATATTCTATATGTATACATATAAATATATATTCTATTGCGATCTATATAATATCATGCGCACACTGCACTTTGTATTTATGTGTATATAGAATAAAACGATGCGCAAATTTTCTCATGCGTTTGCGAAATTTCCTCCCCCGTTGACAATGAAACAAATGATTAATTGAACTCACACGATGTCATATATGCCGTTCATTCCGCTTTTATCACCGCAAAATATTTTTATTTTATATACAGTAACCACATATCGTATATTGTAAAATAGAAAATTGAAATACTGTCTAGACGAACATCCAATTAAATATTATAAAGTACAAGTGGTAAACTCAATTTATAATATTTAATAAATGTATTTATAATTATTTTATTTCAACGTTTGTTTAACTTTATAAATATTTTATTATTTATTTAATATTTATTTTTTATTTATTTATTTATTATTTAATTAATTTTTAATATTTAATTATTTATTTATTTATTATTTATTTTATTTTTTTTTTATTTTTTTTATTTATTATTTATTATTTAATTAATATTTAATATTTAATATTTATATAAATAAATATATATATTATAAAAATTATATATTAATATTGTCAATAACCATCTCTCCAACACTTATTATTATATAAACAGAGTATAATTTGATATAATAAATCCCACATTTTATTACTTGATATCTTTTATTATTAGTAATATGAATTTTAAATTAATTTATACGATTACGGAATTTATTTACTATTAATTATTGTTTAACCCAGTGGATTATCAATAATAATATCGGTACGTTTTATATATGATTATACTTATTATGTGCGTGTAATAAATTTCAAACGACTGTGAACGTTAAAGAGAGTAATTTCGTATAGTGATTGAAATGGCTGGACATTAAACATAGGTATGGAAACACGTAACAAAACCAACTCGACAAGCTACCTAACTTTATAGTTTACACATTGAGAGTTGAACTATGTCACGAATAACATCCACGTGCAAAATGTCATTTGATATTATGTTTAAGTATCGTAAAAAAAAAAAAGCTGGGGCTGTTGATGGTGATTTAGAACATTTTATATTTTAAAATTGCGCAGAAAAAAATAATGAAAATGTGTTTGAGTACATAATATGTAATAAAAATATCCACTTATTATTAAATATTAAATATATAGACGAAATATAAATAATTCTGATTAATTTTAGACACAGTGAATTTTTTTTTTTTCATTCAAAGAAAAATATCCAGGATGAAAATGATCAATGAAAAATATTATTTTTAAATTTACTTGAATGTTGAAACTGTAATCAAAGTATATATGTATTTGGCTGTATGTATTTGAGTATATAGGTATGTATGTAAAGATATTATATCCAAATTGCTTTCGTTTTTTCTAAATTTTTTTTTTTTTTCACTTTTTCTCTTGATTACATTCCTGAAAAGTAGACTATACACCCTCTCCCTTGTTTCTTTCTCTCTCCTCGGTTGATTCAGATTAATTGTGGAACATCTGCAGGGCACTGGTTTGGTCGTAGTTTAAAGAAAAAAATATGTATATATGTATAAAAGAAGGAGTAGATATAAACGTAAATGGAAAAAGTTTTTCAAGATGAGAGCTTGATGATAATAAATGACTTCAAGTCATACAGTCTAAGGTCAACATGGATAAAAAAAATTCCTGACATATAAAAACCAGGAATAATATAATAAACAAAACATTCAAACAACCCAACACTACAATAAAAAAAAAAAAAAGGATTATTAATAAATCTTAAAGTTTGAGATGAAAAAAATTAATTTTCATTTCAATTTTTTAGCTTTGCCATTAAAAAAAAAATTGCAACTTTCAAAATCGTGTGGTTTTACATCTGTTCATCTAGTGAATATTGCAGCTTTCCAAAATGATTATTAGACACAACATGTGCCAAGTTGAATAATAAAGAACACAAGCCAAATTATTTTCCCACATATAAATCATTAAATAAAACAAACGCATAAGCAAAATTTGTGCTGGCATTTTCAAATAAATATATATTTCCATGAGTCAAGATATATAAATTTAACTGTCTTCCCATCGTACACATATGTATATACTTGCATATGTAAACAGGATATATGTATGTATAAAGTAAGAACATGAAGAACAATCGTTAAACTGAAACGTGCCGATTCTCGTAGATGCATGAAAGCACAGTGACGATTTTGGTGTTGTTGGCGTTGATGATGGCTGTGGCACACCAATCCCTAAGGGCAACTTTGACTATTTCGTGCTTCTCTACAACCTAAGGACAATGAGATTTCCTACGACGCACGCAAAGATAAGGGACGAGACAAGTGAACACTTGTGAGCGGCTTTCTCTCTAATTTTACGTATAGTTTTGGAGTTTCGTGTAAATGAGAGAGAGGATGACATTGAGTATGAGGGCTGAAGAGTAAGGATATGGACAGAGAAAGTGTATATACAATGTACATATATATATATAGGGAGACAGAAAGAGAGAAAGTGAAGCAGAGAAGTTGGATTATCGCAGAATTGTCGAGGCGGCATGCACATAACTGTATTCAAGAACATTAATGTGGCGTTTATTTAGTTTATTCTCATTACATTTGTTAACATGTTACCAAGTGGAATACACAAATTCATACGACATAAACACACGTAGTTGAATTTGCTTTTCATATAAACACTTGTGATTTTGTGAGTATACATTTATTATTGTTAGTATATTGTGTAAATATTAATTAAGGCAGTCAAAGTAATTAAATATGTATGAAATATTATTAATATATTGCAGAAATAAATATTTAATGTTGGATTGAGATTCTTTATCTTTTCATTCTTTTGTTGGTGAAGTAGAAGAAAAAAAAATTACTTGAGAAAAAAAAATAGAAGCATTAAATTGAGCGAGAGAATAATTTTTTTTTTTCTTTTGTGGTAGATTTGTACATTACACAGCACTCAGTGAAGAGTCTGTTGAATTTGTCATGAACCATCGAACGATGAGTGAGTTTATGTATATGTGTATATAATTTGGATGCATATGTGTATATAGTCGAGTGACCAATGATCATAAAACGATAAAATTGCGACTTTTTATAGATTAAAATGGTAGAACTAATGGAATTCAATTGCAAACTGGACTTTGGATAGCCACAATGCATCAACCTCGTGACCTAAATTCAAACCATCGTATCTCAATTGCCTCTCACAGTAATATTTCTATTTTATACCATGTGTATGCATATATACATTTTGATATATATGTGATTCGAATATATAATCGTGAGACAAAATCAACTTTTAGTCGTTGATAATTTTTTATTTTTTATATTCTCAATATTTTAATCAATTTTTTTTATTTATTTATTCAGTTTTGTTTGTATTCAACTGCTATCCTGTATACTGTACGTTATTTTTATATGACTGAAAGAAAAGGCAAAACGGAATGTGCGGTAAACCATTAATTTAACTACTCCAATTTACCGCTCTTCATAAGTAAATTATGAATAAAAAAATTCCACTTTAATAAAAAAAACAATTTATTTCCTTTCATTTCACAATTACTATTTTACATACGAGTATATATATATATATATAAATTCATAAATCTGAAAGTTCACAAATCATTAAATATAATTGCGATAATGACGCAGATTGTTTAACTTGCAAATAAATTTTTATTTTTTTTATTTTTTTTTTCACTGCTTTAGAACTGCATAAAAAAATTTTTTTTTCAACTAGTTTAATCAACATATGATTAATCTATTACATACAAAAAAAAATTGCATGTGTATTAGTACTAGAATATATTAAAGAAATAAGTTTTGAATTTAATCGTTGTGAAATTGACATTTTCATTTAAAGTCTGTGAAAAGTAGAAATATTTCTACTGAAAAGACACATTGATTGGAAAATTCAACTAGAAATCGGAACGTATGTCAATACATATATTCATACATAAAATACACATTTAAGTAAACATATACACATACATGATACATATGAAACCGGAAATTTGTATTTCAGAAGCCAACGTGCACAATAGAAGAAAAATGATGTACATCATGTAACAAAACTAACTCGGAATTCTTTTTACAAAAGCAACTATTACTAAAGCTTGCAAGCTTTCTCTATTGCATGATACCTCTCTTATTTGTTATATATATGTATACTCAAATCATCTCTCTTTTATTCACGCAATTTCTCTCTCACTTCCATTACACCTTTGGTATCTTCTATGTGAAAACGAAAAAATACATCTTACAATTTTCCTTGTCTTTGTTAGCTATATATTCAGCTTTTATGTACATTATATAGATTCTTTAAAGTTCGTTGGGTGTACCAAGCTTTATTGCTGCACGGCTGTACTTCAGAACTTATAAAACGCACACAAAAACACACATACACACATATATGTAGTCGTCCAAGTGGTCGAGTATTTTCGTTCTCAACGAAACCAAGCTTTTAGTCTGATATATATGGTTTAAGCTCTTTATACATGATGTATATTGTAGAAATGTATATAAATATGGATATAAAAATTAATTATTATCAAGGAAATGAAATATATGTTGATATAAATATAAATAATACGTATGTGAAATAAAATAGAATTTTATTAATAATATATTTGAGAATTTTATTTCTATTAATTTATTTTTTTTAATTTAGGATACACTTTATCATCGTATCTAGCATTTAAACAAGTGTAATAATTCACTAACAGATTTGATAATGAATGATAATAAATATTCAATTTCAAACTTTACTCGAATGATTATCAAATTAATTTCATCATTTTTATTTAACCATAAATTTTATTTCCCCCAATGAGGAAAATAATAGTAAATGAATTTTCTTTTTTTTTTATTTAATAGACGAAATAATCTGAAATATATGATATTGTGAATTTAAATAAATAAATGGATTTATTTACACGAAGGGAAATTAAATGAAAGTCAACAAGCGTTGAATTTCACAATACGGAACAAATTTAGAGAATAATTTATTGGATATGGCGCGAGTCAGTTGCCTGGATGGTATCATCATCAACGCAAATAATTCTGGTATAATTGACCAAGTCGACTAATAGCTATTGTTAATTAGTAGCATATAGAGTGCAAATGTGGGTGGACTTTGATCTGCATCCAGTGTGCGATACGATCATATAAAGGGTTGAAACCACCAAATATCCACTATGTATATGGATATTTCATTTACACTCACATGTTTATCTACATGTGTAAATATATTCCTATGTATAGAAGTGAATATGCGTGCATATTATAGGTGTGCAGATGGCGCAATGACGTTCCTGGTGTAGAGAATATCGTGATGGGCCCACTAAATCCACAATTATTTAGTAAATAGTCAAGCAAAACCCCATGAAATATTATTTAATTACAATTAAAATCCGACGAATTAATATAACAAAATAAATTTAAAAATTTATTCTAATTTATTAATATTAATTTTCAATACTTCTTAAATTTACTCCAATAAATTAAACTGTTTGATTTAAATTTATTTTTCTTTAATTATTTTATTTATACGCAAGTTTAAATACCATGTACAAATAAAATAGATAAATAAATATTCGTATTTAAATTGTTCACCGTAGTAAATATATGATTTTTATATTATATCCTGTTGTTTATATTTGGCCTTTTGTTAGCAGTAAAAATAAACCAACAGCAGCAATAAATGCTATCACCGTTGAATATTATTTTTATTATTTCATTGATCAGTGAATATAAAATTGTCGGAGAATTTTTTACCCGGAAATATTTTTTATTCATACATGGTTATGTGTATAGGTGAATTTATATAGAAATAGTATGTGTGTAGGTAATATGGGGAGCATTCTTCATATACGTTGGCGCATTGCAAATATTCATGTATATTAAACCTTTTCATTTCCCACGCGATTCAATTTGGATTTCAATTCATCCTATTCATCCTACAATTTATTATTACACTACAATTAAAATTAATTTTTTTCCCTGCTTCAAATTTTCATTTATCATCATCATCATTATTATTATTATTATTATTTAACTAATATTATTTTTATATTTCGCTAGAAATAAATTTTTTATTAAATATATTATTCATTATTATATCATTGTGAAATTTTATTCATCACGTTTTTCACTGACGTTTACCAAGCGGTTATTTTTTTTTTTTCTCATTTTTAATTCAATTTCATTATTTCATCTCTGCACTTTTCTTTCCACATTCACATAAATTTATCGGATTAATATTCAGAGTTAATATAAATGTATATATATTCATGCGAGAAAATATATATTTCTAAAGAATAAAAATTTAAAAATCGTACATTTCATTTATCAAATTTAATTCTTAGTCCATTGTCAATTAAGGTTAATTACCAGGGGGAGACGTAGACACGTGACGTGAATTCGCGGTTGCAATTAGACACGGCTGCAACACATCTTCTATATATATATGTATGTATATATTTATATACCCTCACTATATACTCTACCGCTTCATCCGTTTCGTGGTATTATAATACGTAACCAAGTTTTGTGGTTATACTACTACTACTACTACTACTGGCAGTCCCCTCTGATATTTTTTCTCACTCATCGCGTAACAGCTGCAATTAATGCGTATTAATTAACGTCAAATTCACCTCGTGCAAGTTAAAAGTTTATATATTACTATACACTCGCACTTTCAACATGTATGCGCACCCTATTAAATAATAAAAGTAACATAATACTTCAGCAAAATCTTTGTTGTTTAAATTTAACAATAGATTATAAAACTAACGGAAAATAGATGAAAGAAAAAAAAATAAATAAATAAATAAACAAACTATTTCTTAGTAATTTTTTCATCACGCCTCGTTTCTTTTCCCTCGCACCCTACACCGACAATTCTTTTTATTTTTACGACAGCACACGGTGGAAAAAGCTCATTTGAGTGCAGCAAGTAAACGGGAGAGAAGCAGTTCATATACACACACTCAACTCACAAATATTTCTATATAAACCACCAGTAGGTATATACACTCCAGGCTTAAGACCCCTCCTTGTAGGTCTTTCCTGGCAGAAACAACGAATTTATTGCTCCAACGCGTTCGCTTACGACAGAGAATAATTAATAATTAATTACTTTTTTTTTTTCCTCTTCCATTTCAAGCTCTCTTAAAAACTCTATTGTCTGGTAATTTTTTTCGAGCATTGCTATTTTTTATTTTATTTATTTATTTATTTATTTTGCTTACTCGACATTTTATATTGACATTCGAAGGTTTATATCCCACAGGCATCGTTAAAGACACAGCCATCAAGTTTCCCCTATCATTTGATTCGTCACACACGTTGACTATTCCAATTTATATTGTGAACTTATTACATTTGTGGGTGAAATATCTATACATATCGATTGCTCAAATAAATGAAGATGGTTGGGGAAACTTATACATAATAATATAACCATGGAACCATGGGAGAGTCTACTCGCGCAATTGCATAATGGAGTTACTCAAGTGTATATCTCTAGCTGAACTACATAAAATATAAAAAAGGAAAGAAAAAAAAATAAAAAAGCTGTAGGAAGAAAAGGGAACTGTAGTCGTCATTGTGCTTTCTATATATGGATACACATTGGCCAATGTGTCTTTATGTGGAAGGAGTTGAAATCCCATTGTGTGTGAATGTGTATGTGAATGTAATATAACGCAGCATCCGCACATTGCCAAACTCTTTCCCTTTTCACATCATGAGGGGTGTTGATCTATGCCCTTAAGGAGGCCCCAGGACAAGCCCGTATTTATTACCTCCAACGTCTAAAACGTCTGCCTTTACTCCAAACCCCCTTTTGCTATTTTCGTATTTTTTTTTATTCGCTTTTTCTTGAAACTTTCGGCTTTTTTTTTTTTT